>CM040431.1:31666435-31729435 GCA_022702705.1 Papilionanthe hookeriana x Papilionanthe teres
ACATATTCACACTTATACACATTCACATACATGGTTTAAACTTTACATTGCCCTTTACACACACAAACATTCAATTCATGCCACCAAATTCTCCCCAAATTAAATAAAATTCAAAATCCCTAAATTTGCACAATCCCAAAAAATGTTGTACTTACGTCAGAAAAGTGTCGCGCTTCCGTTGGTAAAGTGTAGCACAACTGTTAATTAACCTTGAAAAATTACTGATGATTGTCTCCCTGTAAAAAGTATAGTTGACATGCCTAAAATATATAAGTTTTTTCCAATATCATTTTACTCATTTTTGATGATATTATAGTTTAAAGAAATGTATTTTGTATTTTTTTTTGTTTTAGGTATAAGAAATGGTGATTGGAGCAAAAGGAAACAAAAACAGTGCAATTTGGAGCAAAAACGAGCAAGAAATGAAATTCTGCCTTGACACATTTTGATAATTCTTTTGATGTTAAATCTCTTTTACACTTCTTGCATATTTTTGAATGAGATTACACTTTAAAGAAAGGTTATTTTTATGTTTATTTTGTAGAGCTATCAGTTACGAAAGCAACGCAACTGAAACGGGGCGAATCAGAGCTAAAACTGAGCGAAACGGTGGAGCTGCGCAGGAATCTCGCCGACGGCGGTCTCGAGCCCGTCGATGGAGGGATTTTCCCGAGAAGGCCAAAATATGACCGAAAGGCTCGCCGACAGCGCCCTCGAGCCCGCCGACGGCGTGACTTAGCAGTTAGCCCATGTTCTAGAAGCCCGCCGACGGTGAGATCGATGTCGTCGACGGCGAGACAGTTGATTCAAGCCAAATTCATCGAATATGGACGCCTTTTGAAGAGGTGCTTAAGCAACCTTTGGAAAATTTTCCACCTCTTTAAAAAGAGACGAATTTATGTTAGAAATGAGTAGCGAAATAGAGAGAAAAAGTGGAGAAAAACTTGAGGAATGTTTAAGATTCTTAGAATAGGAGTAGAAATGTAGATTTCTACCCTTTTGGAGAGATTGGAGAGGAGATTTTGAGAGAATTTGTAAGGGATTTCGCTAGCATTGCATGGATCGCCGGGAGACTTTATGGGAGAGATCTTCGCCTTTCTTTCAAAGGGAAAAAACTAAGTATTGTTCTTCATTATCTTATAATTTTGTAAACATTTATTTAGTGGATTTGCTTTGGTTAAATGAAGTTTCCGTTGTGTTTTCTTGTGCTTTGTGACATATCTCTCTTACTTATTCTTCTTCTTTGGAAATAACAGCATGAGAAGATTATGTCATTATTTTACTTTTCTTTTATAATGAGTAAAAATCATGTTTAGGATTTTGTGATGCATGATAGAAGTGAATTTAATTATAAATGTGATGATTTTTTACTTGCACTTCATTTACATTGCAATAAGGGCCCATTGTAGTGTTAAAATTCATTGTAATTGCGTTAAGTCCCGAAGGGGCATATGTAATTCTCAACAAAGTGGAACCACATTCAAATTCCATGGATGGTAAAGTTCATGGGAATTGAATGCAAATAAATAGGGAAATAATATTAATTGGGCGTAGAATTGGAGATTTTAGAGTGACAGTATAAAATCCTCAATTCGGTCCTATCGTTTGGGTGCTGAAGTGTAGATTGTTAGCCCTCAGGCGAGGGGAACGTGGGAGCTCCGAAGTGAGAGCCGGTATCCTCCCAGCCTAACCACAGATTCAGTAACCAAGCATAGGATTAGTCAATGTTCTTTATGCCTGGACCAAAGGGTAAAGAATAGGATTGCTCCTATTTGGCACATAAAATATTTAATGCATCTCATTCCTATACATTTCATTACCTAAGAATAGTAGTTTTTAATATCTCAAAATTCTCCAAACCAATTCATCCAAAAGGGGTTATATTTAAAATTGCTTTTTGCATTTAGATATAGTTACTATCTTTACATTTAACACTTGCATTTAGGAATAGTTGCTAGATAAAACATAATTTTAATCGACATTCCAAACTAAGGACTATTAGTAGTAGACTAGAATTTGATTAAAGACTTCTTACTTCACTTCCTCGTGGGATCGATATTGGGGTTTTTAAAGAAAACTCTATATTACTTGAAACGATACGTATACTTGCGTAGTACCCCTAGTGTGGAAAATATTTTCCAATTTTTATATCATTTTAGATTTTGTACACTAGCCGCTATTTATAAATCGGGTCAAGTTTTTTGCCATCTTTTGGAAGTTAATTTACTGCGTAATTGCTGGTCGGGTTAAGTTTTTGGCGCCGTTGTCGGGGAAGCTTCGATAAGAACTTTAGGAGAATTTTAGTTGAAGTAATTAGGCTTAGCTTGGAAAATTGTAGTGTTGAAAAAACTATTTTTGTGTGAAAAGTTTTTTTATATGAAAAAGTGTTGTGAAAAAATTGTTTGTGTGAAAAATAATGTATTCGTGAAAATGTTTTGTTGTGTTGGATATATTTCATTTATTATTTGTTTAATTGTTAATGTATTGTTTGTTGTGTTGTGTATGCAAAACAAAGGATCTGTAGGACTTGTGCCTTATGATCCTGAGTTTGAAAAAAATAAAAAAATAAAAATACAGAACGGAC
The DNA here is from genome assembly GCA_022702705.1 of Papilionanthe hookeriana x Papilionanthe teres. Taxonomy (NCBI): domain Eukaryota; kingdom Viridiplantae; phylum Streptophyta; class Magnoliopsida; order Asparagales; family Orchidaceae; genus Papilionanthe; species Papilionanthe hookeriana x Papilionanthe teres. The sequence goes on from CM040431.1 coordinate 31,669,020, forward strand.
TCGAAAAACTAGAAATGGAAAACTTTCAAGATAATAACTTGGAAAATCATCATACTTCATTGAGGGATTACGTAAATCCTACGACAGATGAAATTCACTCTAGTATACATAAATCCTGAGATTATCCAACTGGTGCAGAACAATCAGTTTGGGGGAACTCCTTTGGAGAATCCTTATTTACACTTATCAAATTTTCTAGAACTTTGTGCTACAATTCGTTATAATGACATGTCAGACGATGCTGTTAGACTAAGGCTTTTTTCTTTCTCACTAAGGGATAAGACTAAAATGTGGTTATACTCATTAGTGCCTGGCTCTATTAAAAATTGGGAGGAGTTAACTCAGAAATTCTTAGCTAAGTATTTTTCCACCTTCAAGGATTGCTAAACTTAGAAACAATATTATCTCATTTTGTCAATATGAAGGGGAATCAATATACGAAGCCTGAGAAAGATTTAAGGAACTCCTAAGAAAGTGTCCACACCATGCTCTGCTCGATTGGTTAGTCATTCAAACTTTTTATAATGGGTTAGTAGGATCCCTTAGGTCTATAATTGATGCTGCCGCTGGTGGGTCATTAATGTCAAAATCATTTGATGAAGCGTATGCATTAATTGAAAAAATAGCTACAAATGAATTTCAATGGCCCTCTGCAAGGGTAAAACATAAAAAAAGTAGCTAGTGGTTATGATACAGATGTGATTGCAATTCTTGCATCTTAGATTGCTGCAATATCAAGGAAGTTGGACCAATTTGGAACGACCCAATCTCAATTTACTCCTGTAAGTGAGGAAAGTTCATTAGGGACTATAATTGATTCTAAATTATCATATGCTGCTTTAAATATCATAAACAACCCATATTCTAACTTTTACAACCCATGTTGGGAGAACAATCCTAAATTTAATTAGAATCATACTACTGATGGTGGAAACCAACAATGGGAAAATAATCATGCAAATCGTAATGGAAGTTAGAATAATCAGGGGAACACAAACTATAGACCTTTATATCCACCGAACTCTAACAATGATCAACAATTTGAGGATAAGATGATGTCTATGAAAGAAGTTGTATTGCAAATGGGAAACCAGTTGCAAAGTCAAAATGTTGTGATTAGAAACATTGAGAATCAACTGGGACAAATTCCTAATTCACTTAGCAATGGAACCCAAGGAACACTTCCTAGCAACATTGAGATCAACCCTAAAGAGAACACTAATGAAAAAATAAAAGCTGTCCAATTAAAAAGTGGAAGAGAGATAGAGGATGTGGTTAGAAAAGAGAAAAATATTGTGAGAGAAACAAAGGAAACTAAAAGACCTGAAGAACATGTTTCTAAGGATTTGGAAAAATTTATATCTCCAACTAAAATCAGTTTGGAAAAACCACCACTTCCATTTCCTCAAAGACTTAGACAGCATGAGTTGGATAAAAAATTTTCAAAGTTCATGAAATTACTTAAGAAGTTAACGATAAATATTCTTTTCACTGAAGCTTTGGAACAGATGCCAAGTTATGCAAAGTTTATAAAGGATATATTAAATAAGAAAAAGAAATTTGGGGATTATGGGATAGTTGCACTAAGTGAGGAATGCAGCGCTATACTTCAGAAAAATTTTCCTCGGAAATTTAAAAATCCTTGTAGCTTTACAATTCCTTGTGCAATTGAAGAAAAATTATGTGGAGAAGCTTTATGTGACTTGAAAGTGAGCATTAATGTGATGCCTCTATCTATATTTAAAATGTTAGGTTTAGTCGATATTTCTCCCACTATTGTAACCCTTCTATTAGCCAATCGATCTATCATTTATCCAAAAGGAGTTATAGAAGACATGCTTTTAAAGTGGATAAATTTATCTTTCCTTTGGACTTTATTGTATTAGATATGGAGGAAGATAAAGAAATTCCAATTATTTTAGGGAGACCTTTCCTTGTTATTGGACAAGCTATGATAGATGTGCAAAAAGGAGAGTTGACTATAAATATTAATGACCATGAAGTCACATTTGATGTATTAAAGACTATGAAATATCCAGCTGAGAGAAAAGATGATGATTGTTTTTGGATGGATGAAATTGATTATCTAAGTAAAGACCATTTCCAAAAAAGTTTTGAGAGTAAGTTAACAGATGAGAATGAAATAGACTTTCATGATGATTCGAAAAGGTTATTTAAAGAAGACTTTATGTATGTTCAGGAGAGGTGTGAAATGATAGACTCTACCAAAAATAGTGAACTTTTAATTCCATCTGTTGAAAAATCTCATGAACTTAAGATGGATGTACCCAATACAATTTTAAAGCCTATCTATTTAGAGAATTCATCTACACAACCAGTCTTTATATCTTTAGATATGACTCAATCACAAGAAAAACCCGAATTAAATGATGAACAAGATAAAATTATTGAACTAAGACTTGGAAGAGAATTTGAGGATAAATTTCAAAAGAAATTTGAGTTGAGAAAAGAGGATAAGGATATTGGAAGACCATTGGAAGAAATTTCTAAGGAATTAGAAAAACCTTATTCCTCAACTAAGATAGATCCTCCATCATTTAATAATTATAAAGGGGAAGAATTGGAAGATCACTTAAATCATAAGAGTAAAATAGAAGAATTTGATTTAGAACCTGAATTATCTAGAGAGAATCTAATCCAAAATTTGGGAGATATTGAAGTATCTTATAAAAATTCATTTCTTATAAATTTCAATGATGATATTAATATGCGGATTGAGAAAATCAATAGAGGAATATTGGATCTAGAAAGAAATATGAGGAACAATGATATAAATCCATCTAAAAAGGAAGAGCCGAATGAAAAATTAAAATTTGAGGATTTTATAGGAATCCCTGGATCTGAAAATGATTGAGCGATTGATCGAGGATTACTTAAATGGAATTTTGATCCAGGTGTATTCATTTGTCGGGCCAGCGACGTAAAAACTAAGCGCTTTATGGGAGGCAATCCATAGTTATTAGTGTGCTTGATAGTCATGATTGTTAGTGTTGTGTGGTGTTTGGATTAGTGGATTGACTTGATCTTTATGTGTCATTATGGATTGATAAGTTTGATTGTGGATTGGTTGATGTTTGAATTGTTAGTTGTTTGATTTGATCTTTGTATGTCATGAGGGACGTGATTCCTTAACTTCTTATTATGGTTAGAGTGGTATTTTCTCTTGTAGTAGTTGGATTGACGAGTCCACTATGACTTGTGTCTTACCCGAATTTATGTTTTACAAGAGACATCATGAATTTAAACTGTAACAGATTCATCTTAATTTTGTTACTTCCTTTCGATGACTTTGATTTCATTTGGTAGGAGTCACGAACCTATTTGATGAATAACATTAGGATGATCTCACACTATTTTGTTATAACAGTTAGAGGGGCTTAATTAAAAAGATTAGGTGATGCCTGAGATTGGTGTCCGGAAACCAATTTAGTAAAGATAATCTTATCTTTGGGATTAAAATTTATAAAATATTTTGAAGTGCTTAATTTACTTGTGTAGTGATTCCATTAGAAATTGGAACTAAATTAGTGAGATGCGATGAGTTAAAGGAAGAATTAACCTCATTTATCATATGTGTGTTTATGTTTGTGTTACAACTTTATTTAGGGCTTGAAGAACATTTTTAAATTCCCTTACTGATACCTACTATGCTAGTTAGACTTTGGTTTAGTTAATTTCATTCTGTCATGATTAGTTTAGATTTACTTTCTGCTGCATATTGATCTGTCCTAATGAATACTTGTAAATGATTTTGATAGACATTTGTGGTAGATAGAATTTCTAAATTATTTTTCTTCCTGCTTATATTTTATGTACTAAATGCTATATATGTTAAAAATTAAGTTTGGGGGTAGGAAGAAAAATAAAAATTTTAATGTGAAAATACTTCCTTTTAGTGTAATTTTATTACAAGCATGTTTTAGGTTAGATTTGCTTTCTCCTACAGTCATTTTATCCTGATTATGTATGATATGAATTTAATAGGATGTTGTACTAGTAAGTATATTCAACCTTTACTTTTTCTTCCTGCTATATTTTTTGGAATTAATTGCAAAATATTTTTGAAATTTAAGTTTGGGGGAAGAAAAATATTAACTTTTATTTGTTCTCAATTATTATATTTTCAAAAATTATTAACATAACTTCTGGCAATTGAACCCTGCTTAAGATAAATAAAACTTTTTATTTTAGTTGAATATTATGGAAGGATTGGATGAAATTTTTTAGTAATAAAAGTTAATTTTATAAGAATAAGATATTTGGTATGAAAGAATTTGATTATAGTTAACTATTTCAAGTAAAGAAAACTGTATTTTTGAAATGTTAAGAGACTTAAAGTATTATGTGTTAAGAAGAGATTGTGAATTTATGATGAATAATAAAGCTCATACCTAATTATAAAGTGAGGATGTGTTTCAAGTTTGAACTTTAGAAAGAGGAGAGTGAAGTTCAAAATCATTACAGGCTATCCAGATATAGTAATCCTCATTAAAAAAAAAGAGAAAAATAAAAGAAAAGAAAAGAAGTATTGAAAAACAATCCCCAAAAAAAAAGAAGAGAGAAAAAGAAAAGGAAAATATTTATGAGGAGAAGCTTGAGAAGATGTCTAATCAAAAATTGGCTTCGCTTGAGTCGCCCTAAAGGGAGAACTTGATTTCATTTCTGAATTTATATTTAAAGTATTGGCCTACATTCTGATGAAGTTTGCATGAACTCCTTTTTCACATAATCTTTCAAGGCATTCTTAATGTAACAAATTATAGTTTATCTTGAAATAAAGAGACGACTAGAACCCTTAGACTTGATTGCTGAATATTCTTATACATGTAATGTTAACCTGAGTTACTAAATTTCTTTCTAAAAGTCTAACCCATATAATCTTTTGAATGAAAAAGTTTAGTATCTTACAGGTGAAAAGTGCATTGCCCTTAGTTATAATTTTATGTAGTAAAAGTGTTACTTGAGGACAAGTAACAGTTAAGTTTGTGGGATTTTGACACGCCTAAAATATATAAGTTTTTTTCAATATCATTTTACTCATTTTTGATGATATTACACTTTAAAGGAAGGTATTTTGTATGTTTTTTGGTTTTATGTATAAGAAATGGTGATTGGAGCAAAAGGAAACAAAAATGGTACAATTTGAAGAAAAAACGAGCAAGAAATGAAATTCTGCCTTGACACCTTTCGATAAGTCTTTTGATGTTAAATCTCTTTAACACTTCTTGCATATTTTTGAATGAGATTACTCTTTAAAGAAAGGTTGTTTTTATGTTTATTTTGTAAGGCTATCAGTTACGAACGCAACACAACGCAACTGAAACGGGGCGAATCAGAGCTAAAACGGAGCCAAACGGAGCTAAACGGTGGAGCTGCGCAGGAATCTCGCCGACGGCGGCCTTGAGCCCGCCGACGGCTGGACTTTCCCTAGAAGGCCCAAAAATGACTGAAAGGCTCGTTGACAGCGCCCTTAGAAGCCCGCCGAAGGTGAGATCGATCCCGCCGATGGAGAGACAGTTCATTCAAGCCAAATTCATCGAATCTAGACGCCTTTTGAAGATGTGCTTAAGCAACATTTGGGAAATTTTCTACCTCTTTAAAAAGAGACGAATTTATGTTAGAAATGAGTAGCGAAATAGAGAGAAAACGTGGGGAAAAACTTGAGGAATGTTTAGGATTCTTAGAATATTAGTAGAAATGTAGATTTCTACCCTTTTGGAGAGATTGGAGAGGAGATTTTGAGAGAATTTGTAAGGAATTTTGCTAGCATTGCATGGATCGCCGGGAGACTTTATGGGAGAGATCTTCATATTTCTTTCAAAGGGAAAAAGCTAAGTATTGTTCTTCATTATCTTATAATTTTGTAAACATTTATTTAGTGGATTTTCTTTGGTTAAATGAAGTTTTCGTTGTGTTTTCTTCGTGCTTTGTGACGTATCTCTCTTACTTATTCTTGTTCTTTGAAAATAGTGGCATGAGAAGATTATGTCATTATTTTATTTTTCTTTTATAATAAATAGAAATCATGTTTAGGATTTTGTGATGCATGATAGAAGTGAATTTAATTATAAATGTGATGGTTTTTACTTGCACTTCATTTACATTGCAATAAGGACCCATTGTAGTGTTAAAATTCATTGTAATTGCGTTAAGTCCCGAAGGGGCATATGTAATTCTCAACAAAGTGGAACCACATTCAAATTCCATGGATGGTGAAGTTCATGGGAATTGAATGCAAATAAATAAGGAAATAATATTAATAGGGTGTAGAATTGGAGATTTTAGAGTGACAAGCTAAAATCCTCAATTCGGTCCTATCGTTTAGGTGCTAAAGTGTAGATTGTTAGCCCTCAGGCGAGGGGAACGTGAGAGCTCCGAAGTGAGAGTTGGTATCCTCCCAGCCTAACCATAGATTCAACAACCAAGCATAGGATTAGTCAATGTTCTTTATGCCTGGACCAAAGGGTAAAGAATAAGATTGCTCCTATTTGGCACATAAAATATTTAATGCATCTCATTCTTATACATTTCATTACCTAAGAATAGTATTTTTTAATATCTCAAAATTCTCCAAACCAATTCATCCAAAAAGGGTTATATTTAAAATTGCTATTTGCATTTGGATATAGTTACTATCTTTACATTTAACACTTGCATTTAGGAATAGTTGCTAGATAAAACACAATTTTAATCGACATTCCAAACTAAGGACTATTAGTAGTAGACTAGAATTTGATTAAAGACTTCTTACTTCACTTCCTCGTGGGATCGATATTGGGGTTTTTAAAGAAAACTCTATATTACTTGAAACGATATGTATACTTGCGTAGTACCCCTATTGTGTAAAATATTTTCCAATTTTTATATCATTTTGGATTTTGCACACTAGCCGCTATTTATAAATCGGGTCAAGTTTTTGGTCATCTTTTGGAAGTTAATTTACTGCGTAATTGCGGGTCGGGTCAATAGCACTCTGTGTAAACTTCGCTTGTTTAATGGACAGTCGAAAGACCATCGGTACATAATTAGAGAGTCGTAAAAACATTGGTAAGCCGTCAAAAACCTTTAGGATAAAAAAAGCTCCTCATTCAACACTACAATTTGTACACCTGCAATCATAGTAATAAAAATAAATTGTTTAAAGAGCACAACACACCGCAATAATGAATTTAATTAAATCATAAACCATATAAAAATATAAAAGAAAAATAATTGCATTAAACAAAGTGAAATGAACAAGTATCCAATATAGATATTGTTCGTGATGAATAAATTGTTTAACATAAACAAACATAAAATAAATAACCCCAACTCATCCTCCTCTATCCTCTCCTTATCATCATACTGAACTGGCTATTTTCCTCTTTGTAGTTCAGACCAGAACATCGCTTCGATCTTTGATTTCATCTTCTTTTGCTTCTTTGATCTTAAGGTGGCTAGGTCACTCGAGACCTGGGCAGCAACCTCAGTAACAACCTCACAAAGAATCTCCTCCTTCTTTGTGGTAGAAATGGATGCACCCGATGTGCTAGAGGTCAAGAAAACATCATAGATCAACACTCGAGACCCCAACCCATTGATCCTATCATTCTTCTTACCGCTGACAACCTCCCTCCATAGGTCATACTCAGAAGGATTGTGAGATGTGTGTTGACCTCATTTTTGATGAGGTCTTCTCTTCTTCTTTTTAGTACTTAGGATCTAGCCTTAGGCTTTTCCTTTGACTATCTTAGAGGACTAGAATTGGGATCCACCATCTAGAATTTCAAACCACTTCTTAACTCCCCGCAAACTCCACAAACTCGATCGTAGACCCCTAATCACCTGTAGGGTTGAAATCAAATGTGGAAGTTTAAAGGATGGGTTCCTATAGGACTCTTCGGCCTTAGGACCGCCCCGGGTGGCCTCGGTCCGGTGAAGGGGCTGATTTACACACACACTACACTCATACATCACACTTTCACACACCTCCTAAAACCACACCCATACCTAACTCGACCTCCTGACTCATGTAGGTGATTCACATGGATGATCCTTAACCCCTAAGCCCTTGGCTAAGAGGGTTAGGAACAACATAGTGAATGCCTCAAATGAGTCCCTTCATGGCTCAACCAAAATGATTTCATTCCACTTATGTTCACCCAATCTTCAATTTTTCAAATTTTCAATTTTTAACCCCCGGGACCCTACACCCCCTTAGCCTACCCAAAACCCTTGAAATTACCCAAATTTTTGCAAGATTCCAAATCACCCAAAATTCTCCAAAATCATTCCTAAACATTTATCTCCACTCAAATTGACCATCCATACCCAAAAATACCAAAAATTCCAAAAAAACCTCCCAATACCCTCCAAATACCCAAAATACCCCTCTTGACCCAAAAATCCAAAAATTCAGAAAATTCCTAGAAAATTCCAGAAAATCCCAAATATTCCCAATTTCATTTTGTTCAACTACATCATGGGCCAATTTTGTCAATTTACCCTACTTTTGTCAAAACCCCCAATTTGACCCATTTTAAACCCAAGTGAACCCAATGTCAAACCAAACCTACCCAATTGACCCCAATTATGGTCCAATTCAATTCTAAACTTCAATTCAACATTCCCAACACCAATCTAGATCAAATCTAAGTCCAATTTGATTGACATTTGGATCCAATTTCACTTTTGGTCTTAAAGCCCAATTTGGACCCATGACCCAAACCTAACCCAAACTCACCCAATTCAACTCCAATTAACCCCAAATCTTTTCTAAATATTCCTTAGCATCCCCACAAGCAAAACACTAACATGATTTGCCCAAAATTCAGACCCAAACCCCACTCAAATTCAACCCAAAGCTAAAAGGCCCAATTTTGACCTAAACCCAAACCTAACCCAAATGAGCCCAAACCCCAAAATCAAAGCCCAACCAAAGTCAAAACCTCTTTGAAACACTCCCATAAACATTTCTCAACAATAATTTTACATCAATTTCAACCCTAGCTCAACATTGGCCCAACTTGGCCCACTTGAACCTATATTGGCCCATTCACCAAAAGAACCCAAATTCAACCCAAATTCAACCCAAATCACCCCCAATTTGCTTCAAGTCACTCATGACACATCCATGAGCTAAAACCAACAATTATTTGGCCCAAACTCTTTACAAAATTCCCATCCATAAATTCATTTTTAAACTTAAAGGCCCATTCCTTAAACCATTTTAAAAGCCCATCCTTCACCACATCCAAAGGCCCAAAATTGGTCCCAAAGCCCACATGATATTTCTCTACATCATCCATTCAATTAAAATCATCCATAAGTCATAAACCAATGATCAAATAATTCTAAATGAAGCTTCATCCAAATTTTCACCAAAATATCCAAAATTCTTAAAATCCTTTTTTATGAAATTGACCAAACTTTTTCCAAGCCAAATGTGAGCCATTGAGCCATGCACAAGCCACATGGAAGCCATGGAGACCACTTTCCACCTCACCAAGCCATTAATGGCAAGAAGAGGGGATTCTTTCCTAATCCTTCATTAAGCCCTTTTAACCATATTCATGTCACACTCTAAACCATCCTTAGCCACCTCACCATGGATGGAGACCTCACCACTCCAATCAAGCTGAACCAAATGACTTTCTCTCAGCCCACACCAGGTCATGGGAGGGTAAACCAAACCCATTTGCATGAGTTGACCAAAATGAGCTCAAAATACACTCTCCCCCATTCCATTTTAATCAAGCTTTTTTACACATGTCAAACTCCAATTGACTTCACCAAATTCAACCCCTGACCCACCTGACCTCGAGGGTGACCCATGCCCGGCCGGCCAGCCACCGGGCCGCCGGAAAACACCATGGCCGAGAGCTCACATGTGAGCCAACCTAGGAATTCTCCCTCGCCGAGCCGCCCCATCCCCAGTGGCCATTGGAGCTGTTCTTCTCTTGCCAAGTGCAAGCTCGATCCCAAGCCCAAACTCTCCCCGGGAGGCCCTCCACCCTCTCCTATTTAAACACCACCCCTCTCGGCCATGAGAGGTGCTCGAAAAAACCTTAAGGAAACTCGCCAAAATTGTTCCGGACTACTCCCCATACACAGAGCACTTGATCCCCACCGAGATCCCCCTGCCATTTCTTCTCTCGCGAGCTCAATTTCGTAGTCGAAATCTAGGCCCAAAACCGGGACACTTCTCCACAGTGAGCCAATCCCCAAATTGATTGGTTCTACACCTTCGCCGCACCAAGGGAAGGTGTCGACCAACAAAAGCCCCATCACCAGTGCCACCCAATTGCTCCAGCCCTCCAAGCTTTGTGATCGGGCGTGGTCGAAATCCTACCTAGGCAATTCACTGCGACCGGAGACTTCATCTGGAGCTTGCTGGGATCCAATCGAAGGTGCAACAAATCTCAGATCGAAGCCACACTTCTCTGAGCAAAGGTATGGCCTCACTCTTCTTCCCGAGCTTCTGAACATTCTCCATTTTTATTGCATAAATTTCATCCCACATAAACCGTATAGATGTGTTCGTCTCTTCAAGACGAATCCATAGAGCATAAGAACATGAAAATCCATTGAGTATCGAGTGAGATCTTAGGGATTTAGTGTGGACGGCTCTCGGGTGAGGACGCTCGGGGACGATGAACGGATGTCGTCCATTCAATACACGCGCGGACGGACGGCTCGGATGGCGTCGGATCGGAGACGGTACGAGAACCGCGGGGCCCGGCTGCCGACTCGGATGGCGGCGTCGAATGGGAGCGCGCCACGCGGCGTTTCGGAGCTGCCGAGGTTGATGCGGCGCCGCGTGGATAAATAGAAAATTAGGGATTTTTCTGATTTACTTAATTCCCTAAACTGCCAAAATTCATAACTTTGTGTAGAAAAATCAGAAAAATAAAATAGAAATACCCTCTTGCTCAGTGAACAGAGGAGAATAATGTGGAAAAGAAATTATTTAATTTCATCAAGTATTTTATTTTTAATAATTTATTTACCCTCTGCATATTTTTAATTCTCCATGCATGTATACAATTCACCATGGCATGAGACCATAGGAGCTTTGAAGCCTCCGAATTTAGGAACATTCCCCGAATTTTCCAAAGTCGAGGCCATCCCTATGAAAAGATATTGATTTTTCAAATTCATGTTACTGTTTTGAGTATTTTAATTCCAATAAATAGCATGTTGTGAAATAAATTCTAGGAAAATTTGGTGATGTTCCTTATGACCAGAGGACCCTAGGAAAAATAGGTTTTGAAGTTAGTTCATTTAAAACAACCCTAATTGGCTTAAACACCCAAAATGGATCCCTAATTAATTAGAGCTAACCATACATCAAATTGACTTGAAATCAATTCTCCACTGACCTTTAGGATCAGAGGAACCCACCATAAAAATTTGAAGTCAATTGGACTTGGTTAGCCCTACTAATTGGGTTGATTAAGCCATTTAGCTATTTTAAACTTTAAAAATTCATAACTTTCAAAATATCTTTCAAAAATTCACCAAATTGGTTTTGGAGCCTCTCTGATATCAGAGGGATTTAAAAAAATTAAAATTTCAATTTTCTAAAAAAGTTCGATTTTTAATATTATTTTAATATTTTAATAATTAAAAAATAATAAAAATCACAAAAATAATAAAATTCACCAAATGTCACATTTTGAATTTTAATCATTTAAGAACAAACCCCATATTTTTCTTAGGTCTATTTAGTGAGATATTAAATTTTAAAGCTCTAGGGTAATTTTAAAATTAAAAAAATGTATTTTCTAGCATTTTCACTAAAATAATTATAATAAATCATAGAAAAATCAGAAAATTGTAAAATTTGATTCTCTGATTTCCTTGATATCAGAGGGATTTTTGAAAAATATAAAATTCATTTTTCAACATTTATTTTATTTTTAAATTAATTAACACTCCAAAACTTAAAATAATTATAATAAAAATAATATAATTCAAAAAATTACCAAATTTGGTCCAAATGGTTCTATGGTCATTAGGAATGTCCCCTAATTTTCTTAAGGATAGAAACTTTCCCTTGGTCATGTTATTAAATTTTCCTTGGAAATCTCTATTTTCTACCAAAAATAATTATATAAATAAATTAAATACAGAAAAATCACATTTTCTCCTCTCATGTCTTTATTGACATATGAGTGAAGTCACATAAAAATTTCAAGTTCATTTGACTTCAATTTAGTGAGTTATGAAATTATTAAGCTTAAAGGGTAAAGTGGTAATTAAAATTTTTAATCCTTAATTAAAACTTTAGGTTTAATAAAAAATTAACAAGTAAAATATTTGATCTTAATCTGATTTGGATGATTAAAATTTAAATGATTAAAGGGTAGAAACCCATTAAGCAATTTAAAATGATTAAATCTTAATTAAATAATTGATTAAATTTGGAAGAATAATAAAATTGGAATTATTAAAATAGGGATATTATTAGGAAGAGATTTATTCCTTAATTTAAAAATCCCTAAATTAATTATCTCATTAATATTCAATTCTTAATTAAAATGATAACTCAAATTCAAAACATTAAAAGACTTAATCATTAAACTAAAATTAAATTATTAAACTCTTTTGAAAATTTCAATTAAAATTAAAAAAAATAAAATTAAATTAAAAATTAAATTAAATTAAGTAAATTAAATTGGATTAAATTAAATTAAATTAAATTAAAATTAAAAGTTGAATTAAATTAAATTAAATTAAATTAAATTAAATAAACAAATTCAATTAAATTAAATGAATTAAACTAAATTAAATTAAATAAATAAAACCAAATTAAATTAAGTTAAACCAAATTAAATTAAATTAAATGAATTAAAATTAAATTAAATTAAATTAAATTAAATTAAATCAAATTAAATTAAAATTAAATCAAATCAAATTAATTTAATGTAACATCAAATCAAACTAAATCGAATTAAATTGAATTAAATTAAAATAAAACTCAATTAAATTAAATTAAATTAAATTAAGTTGAATTAAATATAATATCACCAAAAACATAAAGAATTCAAAATAAATCTAAAATAACTTGAACATTATTCCAAATTTAAACCCATTAATGGAAATTAAATTAAATCACAAACCATTTGAACACCAATTTACCCTCAAAAGCTTTAGTTATCATAACTCCTAAACAGAATATTAAATGAAATGTTACTTCACCTATAGGATATTCAAATATCCTAGTTCACTGAGTAAGATAATAACAAAACTTAACTAAACCTCGGACGATTAATTCATTTGTGTAATTGAATTCATTTGGACTTAAAACAATCCTAGAAATATTGAAAAGATGTTTAAGATTCTTCTTAAGCACTTCCTCAATATGATAGGATATTTATAAGAACAATCGAACCCAATTGTTCTTTGATGAAGAAAATCGTCTTCAAACAAAAACACAAGGAACCTAGACGTCATAGGAAATGATTAGCTATAGGATTAGGAACTTGGTAGAAAACCATAACCCTTCCCTTAGCTTTACCTAGGAACTTGCTTAATTATTCTAATTGTGTTTTAAATGCAGCTTGGGATGACGGGAAGACCCTCCAGGTACGCTTTTGTTTTATTGCAATTTATTTTCTTACAATTTTCATTATTGCAATTTATTTAACTGCGTTGCACTTACTTTTCTTGCATGATAAATAACTGTTGCATGAAAACTCACACCTTTAGGATAGTCCCTAAAACTGAAACCAAAACTAAGTTAAAAGTCATTGCAAGATAAAATTCACCGCCACAACATTTCAAAATTTAATCACAAACAGAACACAAAACTACAATTACAATTAAATTAAAACGTCCTGTTGGATGATCGGGAATACCTCGGATGATGTAACCTACTTGTTGCTAACGGGATTTCCTACGGTCTAAATGAAAGTGTGGAACTCATTCAGTTGAGTTTAGCAAATTCATTTGGACTAAGTGAATCCGATAAAAATAATGATGCCGGAAGGATGGAACCGTGGGATCTTAACCGGTGTCGTTATAATCAACTTTAAGATTTGTTTTAATTAAAATATTGAAAACACTTGGAAATTAAGATTTTCTCTAAACCAAAACACTTTTCTCATCCCCTGATTTATGACTTCAAAAATTGAACCTCTGCAACAACAAGGAGCTCGGAGCATGGTGGGCAAGACGGCCATCGTCATCAAGAAAACTCGAGTCTACTTCGAAGAAAACTTTCCTAGAATTAAATAACAAAGCCATAGGACTTCGAGGTAGTTTGCCTAGTGCAACATAAATCCTCAACCCTTCGTTAGACATTTGCATAGCAAATTAAGCCCTAACCGGTCTTAGGATTCCGAGGTAGTCGTCTGATATGACATAAACCCTCATATCTTCGAGGCTATTTGTATGATTCTGTCATATAAATATAAGCCCTAATTAATTAAAATTGGCGAGATTAAAACATTAAATAAACATTAGGACTTTCCTAAATCCAAGCCAAACAATAGGATAGTCGGAAATTACCGAAGTTCACTTCGAATCCGTAATTTCTCCTACCTTTCTTCCTTTGAATTCTCAAAAAAAATGTTCCAAACTTGATCCATTCCCTATCGAAATTCCAAAATTCAATCCTCGAAAACTTAAACTTCGAAATCCTTGAGAGCAAATTATCGATTATTATCGAGAGTTTTCTTAGGTGATTCCCATCACTTAAGATGTAATTAACTATAGGGGCTTGCCCTTATAGGAATTTTAAAGAACCTGAGTAATATAAACCCCGTTTAATGCTTTCATATTAAGCGAGGGAATTTGTCGGCTTATAAAATTGGTTCGCGTACCAAACGGATGTCACAAATCTTCTAGTTTATTTAATCGAGCCCCACCGTCAAGCAGTGTGTCTATCCTTAGAGATAGATACACGGTTTGTGGTGCGGTGCTCGTTTATATAAACTATTCGGGATGTGAGATCGGTTTAATCTCATATCTTAAAACCTTCAAATTTAAAATTATTTTCAAAGTCAAATACTACTTTTCAAAATTATTTATTCAAATTAAATTAAAATTCGCCGACAACTCCTATTAGGCGATCCCCTTTTTTTTAAAATAAAACACACAACCTAAAAATATGCCGACAACTTCTGGCGACTCCGCTGGGGACAATTCCTCTCTCCATTATAATCAGATAATTCTGATTTCAAAAATCGGTAGTGTATCCATGTCCTTAATGGATCAAACTACCCTTCTTTCCGTTGGAATACTATGTTCATTTCTACCTTGACAAGTATAGCCAACATTCTCTCGGATTTAGGAGCCACTCGTTTAGACACCCCTAAACAGAGAGGTTCCGAGATCCTTTTACCTCATTTCAGAGGTGGGGTGGACCCCAATAGGTGTTAGTTTAGAAGTGATCCTTCGAGTCGAGAAGTCTTGCATAAGACTTTCTTTTCCTTTCCAACTCCGAATCGGATTCCTTACCTCCCCTACACCTCTGAACATTCCGTTCTAAATAAACAAACCCTTTTATAAATGATTCTTTTAACAAATGATTCCTTCTTATAAATACATGAACAAGAATGTGTTCGGACTCTTTTCAATTCCTTTCTTTTCGTCCTAAAGAAAAGAAGCATAACTTGGGACTGACAACCAGAATCTACCCTGCAGAGATGGAAGCCCCAAAGCCGATTTTCTCCTTCACCAATGGACCGGACTTCGCCGTCTATAAGGATGAGCTGCCCGACAATGGGATCATCCAATTTGGACAAGGATTTGAAAACACAAATGTCAAGATCACCGACGTTTCCCTTTTCGCACTGACGAACAAGGTATCTGAAGCTGAGAAGCCGCTGCTTGAGTTCAACCTTAGGTCGATTCGAGAGTTTCCTCCCCTGCAAAAGATCCCGACTGAGAGGAGTACCGCCGTCCGGCAGAGGATCGTTCTTACTACCCCCACCGGTCTAGTTGTTTCGCACCTACCCCGACTTCGCCAAATTAAAGGGGAAAGAAATCCGGAATTATGGTAAACCCGTTACCGTGGAGGGTACGGACTTTCTCGTGAGACCTTCCGTTTTTGAAATCGGGTCCAGCTCAAGAATTCCATTACCGACAAGGACCCAAAGAAGAAACGAAGTAGGAGGATCGCTAGAGAAGCCGTAGCCGCTGAAATTGCTTTCCTGGAGGAAATCCCGAACTGCTCGAATATACACCGCCGCCCGAATATACACCGCTGCCCGAATACATACCACTTTTGGGAGGAAGCGAGTTCCATCCCCTCTCCGCCGCAGAGGACGAGGAAAATGTTCGCAAGATTGCTCGCCGCATTGCCTCGACCCGCATATTACAACGATAGCCGCAAGAAAAGGACTAGAACTACGCCGTTTGCTCGACCGCAAACTTTGGTAGAAAAGTTAGCAAAGAAGGAAAAGTGCCCCGTATCGAGATTCTACGAAGGATAGGGCGGGTGCCGACCAAATCCCGTCTCGGGCCCCGAGTAGAACCCTCCGTCATGACGAAAAGCCAAAGCCAAGTAAAAGAATGAAGGCTAGTCCGCCCGTCGTCGTCTCGTGATTGCGCGATTAGGGAGGATACCACCTTCCAAAGCATTTGGCCGACGACTCATCCGGTCCTAGACCTTTCGCTGCTAGAAGGATGGTATGGCGTCCCACTATCGGCGGCTGAGATCGAAACAACGAATCTCAAGAAAGAAAGTCTCGCCAGAGACTCGAATCGAAGAAAGTGCTACCGCGATAAAGGGGACTCGTGAAAAGGGGACCCTGCAGCCTATCGCATGACAACCGCGAGGACACACAGAAAGCCCCGCTAGAAGATGCCATGGAAAAGTCGAGAACCGATATCCGACGATTAGCAAAAGAAAGAGAAGAAAAGTTCGGAGACGAGATTGATTCATCTGAATTCATGGACGACGAATATGCGAAATCAACATGGTCGAAACACGAGCTCCATCGCCTTCGCAAGGTGCTCCTGCAGACCGCAGAAAGAGAGGAGCCGAACCGATGAGAAGGCAACTTCAGGAGAAAGACGACACGATCGCTCAAATGGCGAAAAGGATGGAAGAGATGGTCGTAGCTCCGGCCACTTCCGCAGTCAAATGCAACCACAAAGAGAGACACCCCTGGAGGTCATTCACATTGTAGACGGAGGAAAGGAGATTACATCCGTCAACGGGGATGATCAGCCGAAAAAGGATACAACACAAGGTATGATCCCTGAAAAGGATATCAAGAGCTTGGTGGAACAAGCAGTGCGAGAAGCCTTAGCACAATCAAAGAGCGGGACATCCATTCGGACGGGTAGACCTTACCCGGAAGAATTCGACGCCGTCCAGTACCCAAAAGGCTTCGTACCACCTCTCGTTCAAGACCTTCGATGGAACCGGGAACCCCGACAAGATGTTGCACACTTTCGTGCCGGTTGTTGCAATGCCGGCGGGAGCGATGCATTACTCTTCCGACAGCTCGTCGGCAGCTCGTCGAGAATCGCCTTCGACTGGTTTGCAGAATTACCAAATGGTTCGGTGAAGACGTTCTCAGAACTAGAGAACCTCTTCATCAAGCGATTCGCCGGAGCTCAACACCACATCACTATAGGTGATTTAGTGGTAGAGAAATAAAGGCCGAACGAAACTTTGGTAGATTACATACTTCGATGGAGGAACTTAAGCATGAAGTGTGAACCACAACTACAAGAACAACATGCAGTCGGCATCTTACTTAAAAGCATTCACGGCCCGATAGCACTTCTCCTCAAAGGATTCACTATCAAGACTTTCGAGAAGTTGTTAGCAAGGCCGGGAGCTTGCAAGAGAAGGCGAAGCAATTAAGTTTCGCCGACAAGACGCGACAAGCAAAAGCCCGTGAAGACTTTCGAAAAGAAATCCGGGATTGTTGCAGCGAGTCGACAAGGGCAAGCAACCGATGCAAATACCGCCGTAACGGCCGCAAGAACCACAACGAATTACCAGCAACCCCGACCCAGCTATCAGTCATCTCCACAAGTATGAACAACCGCCTCGTCCGCAACGTACATTAAGGGAGCTTCTGAGCAGAGAATATCCGTTCAAGAATGAAGCAGTGCCGAAAATGTTCCGTAGTCTGATGAAGACTCCGCATTTCCAATCGCCAGAGCCTAAAAGACCGGAGGAAGTCAACAAGAAAGGTGATCCCAACTTTTGCCCCTACCACCGGATGCTCGGGCACAAGATAGAAGATTGCATTACCTTCAAAAGTTGGCTCAACGATAACCTTCGGAAAGGGAATATAACAATCCCGAAGGAGTACATGAAGGAACCCCGTAAAGGAGGTTCCGTCAATGTTGTCTCAACTGATCTCATTGTTCCGATAGATTCCTATGCAACCGACGATGGATGGACTACCGCTTGGACGAGGTCTTCAAAAAGATTTTAGACAAGCATCCAAACCGCCTCGGTGCGAGCTTCAATTCGTAGTTCGAGACCTCGTTAAGCCGGTACTATCACTTGCGATAGAAGAACCACCTCAACAGGAGACGATTGAAGAGAAGAAGAAAATCGACGAAGAAGAGAGGACCGAGACTCCTAAGGCTAGACTAGGGGCCGCTTATCCTAGGATAGTTGTTTCGATTCGGGGAGAAATCCCTCGAACCTCCGACTTCGTATGATTATCCGCTCACTTCGGTGGGATCATATAATGATAAGGGTGATGGCGTTGGCTACATTTTGACTGTTTCTAACGATTACATAACTAGCGACAATCCGGACATCGATCTCGATACCAACGACAATTCTCAAATCATACACGATCTCGACGAGCAAAATAACGAAGAAGACATCCATCAAGGAGGCTACGAGAGTTCAACAAGCAACGGATCTATCTGCGAGTTTCGAGGAGCTCCAGTCACGATAGAGTTAGAGCCTTCAGATTCTGAAGATAATCCGGAAGAGCCTGTCATTCCGATTCAGGAGGAGACACCGGCAAACTCAACACTAGATTCAGAAGAAATTACAGAAGTTAACTTAAGAAGTGGAAGAGTTCTACCTCCGAGAACGGGTCCAAAGGACAAAGGAAAGCAGGTGGTTGTTCAAGAAGAACCAACCCCGACAGAAGAAATACCCATTCGGGAAGAAGCCGAGACACATGGAAATAAAGTGGACTACAACGTGCTAGCCCATCTTAGGAAACTACCGGCCAAACTGAGCATCTACGATGCTCTCATCTTATCAAAGGAGATGAGAGAAGCTCTGATCAAAGCCTTACTTGATCCAGAAATTTGCTTGGCTCAAATGGCCGGAGATTCCTTAGATGAGGTTTGCTCGTTAAAGGAACATCGAGGTGTTACCTTCACGGACAATGACCTACTACTGGGACAGACAGACCACAACCGACCGTTGTACATTTCGAGTTACAATCGGGAAGTTTACGCTCTCCGCAGTATTGGTGGATCCAGGAGCATCAATCAATATAATGAGTCTTCGAACACTAGCATACTTGGAAATTGATGCTCGTGAGCTCGAGGCCGACAAAATGTTATTAAGAGGATTCAACCAGAAAGGAGAAAGGGACCTCAGATCAATAACACTACTAATGAAGACTGGTGACTTAGTAAAGACAACCACAAAATTTCACATAATTGATTCAGAAACGTCGTTCAACGCTCTACTGGGCCGACCATGGATACATGAAAACAGGATGGTACCATCATCTTTACACCAGTGCATCAAATACTACGATGGAGGGGAACAGTGCAGCAAAGGTGACTTACAACCATTCTCCGTACATGAGATCAGAATCCATGAAGATGCAGCTTATTATGCGCCTCCGAAGAAAACAATTTTCTCCAGAGATACCATAACGAATGAAGCAAAGAAAGTTCGGGACAACGAAGAACCTGAAGTTCTAGTCCAACAGTCACTCACCACTCCCTTCCGGCGAGATGGTGAAGGTTTCTCCACAACTCGCATCCGAGGTCGAGGCCGGGGATGAGGTCGTGGTAGAGACGTTAGGACAGTTGGACAGAGGAAACCAGCCATCAATGTTGATTGGGAAGATAGTTCTGAAGAAGAAAAAGAAATCAAACAAGAAGCAGCGACAATAAGTCGGAAGAAGCCGCAATTCAAGATCTCTCTCGAAGATGAAAAGAATGAAGAATATAAATCAATGTACGAAAAGATTAACCACTACGTACATACTATGACCCTAACCCCGATCCAGTCTAGCAAGATCGAGGGTATGGTGGTCAAAGAAGTACGTAGCGACGGTACAAAGCCAATCAAATTCTACCGTGGTGCTTCTTCCTCCAAAACCGAAAATAATGTACAATTCGAAGATGTCACTTCATCGAATTAATGGAATTACCTTTTGAGTGGTACTCTCCCCGTGTTCAAAATTTAATTCAACGTGGTTTCTTACCTCGACAATGGACAAAAGGTCAATCACAACATTTTGAAAAATTATGGAATAATTCCCGTCGTCCACCCAATTCAAAGCATGGTCTCGGATTTGGCACAAGTAGGATCGCTGACGATACTCGAATTTTGCTTGGTTGTCACATGCGAGTCTAATGAAAACCGCATGGAAACTACGGACGAACTCGAAGATTTACAAATTGGAGACGCTCCACCGTAGTTCGAAGAAGAGATCAAATCTACATAGATGAGTTAACGGAAGTTAACTTAGGTACTAGCGAAGAGCCTGGACCTACCTTTGTTAGCTCCTTACTCAATAAAGAAGACTCCGAAGAAATAATCAAGTTATTAATGGAATTTAAAGACTCGTTTTGCTTGGAGCTACGATGAGATGCCGTGATTAGCTCCAGAGGTCGCAGTCCATAAGCTAGGAGTGGATCCTACTTCGTCCCAGCCGACAAGGTCCCGAAGAATGCGTCTAGAAATCGAACAACAAGTCATAGCCGAAGTTAAAAAGCTAATAGACGCTAAATTTGTCCGTGAAGAACAAAACCCGACCTGGTTAGCCAAAGTGGTGCCAGTCGAAAGAAGAATGGTCGGATCGAATTTGTGTGGACTTCGAGATTTAAACAAGGCATGTCCAAAAGATGAATTCCCTCTACCGATCCTGCAATTAATGATCGAAATTGCTTCAACACATGAGATATTCTCATTCATGGATGGATCTTCGTGATACAACCAGATAAAAATGGCTCCGTAAGACGAAAAGCTCACAGCATTCGTAACGCCGATCGGAGTATTTTGCTACACAAGTGATGCCATTCGGACTCGAAGAACGCAGGAGCAACCTACCGTAGAGCAATGACAAGAATTTTTGATGATCTCATCCACAATCAAGTCGAATGCTACGTGGACGATGTGGTCATAAAAAGCAAAGTAAAGGAAAACCACCTGTATGATTTGAGAATTGTTTTCGAACGATTAAGACAATTTAACCTTAAGATGAATCCCTTAAAATGCGCCTTCGGCGTCACCTTCGGAAATTCTTAGGATTCGTTGTCCGACATCGTGGAATTGAAATCGACTCGGAAAAGATTAAAGCTATCTTAGAAATGCCGCCTCCCAAAACCTTAAAACAACTACGATCCTTTCAAGGGAAGCCGGCATATCTTCGACGCTTTATCTCAAACTTGTCGAGTAGGTGTCAGCCTTTCTCGGCACTAGTTAAAAAGGACGCCAAATTTATTCTGGGAAGAGAGATGCCGTAAGGCCTTCGAGGACATTAAGCAATATTTAATGACACCTCCTCGTTTTAGCAGCTCCGGCCTCGTGTAGATCATCGATACTTTACACCGCGGCTTTAGATGACTCTCTTGGAGCCCTATTAGCCCAGGTCAATGATGAGGGTAAAGAGAATGCTCTTTACTATTTAAGCCGTTGTTTACTTCCGACGGAAATAAGGTATCCCGCAATTGAAAAGCATTGTTTGGCCCTGATCTTCGCCGCTCAAAAGCTCAGGCACTATATGCTTTCTCATAAGGTCAACCTGATCTCGAAGTTTAATCCATTGCAATACTTGATGACTCGTCCGACACTTTCCGGCAGACTTGCAAGATGGTCAATGATATTATTGCAATTCGATATAACTTTCGTGCCTCTTCGTGCCGTATAGGGACAAGTCTTAGCAGACTTTCTCGCAACACACCCTTTACCGGCAGAATCTCCTCTCAATAACGATTTGCCAGATGAACAAATAATGAGCCTAGAAGACACTGATGATCGACGTTGGGAATTATATTTCGACGGAGCATCTTCAAGCACACAAAGACGAAGAATCGCAAGTGATAGTGCCCGGTAAGGCAGGATCGATTAATCTTCATAACACCGGAGCGGGGGATGTTAAGATACTCCTACCACTCGACGTAACCGTGTACAAACAATGAAGCGAATACGAAGCCATCATAACGGGACCGGAATTAACTATTCAAATGGGGATAACGTACATCAACAACTACGGGGATTCACAATTAATCATTCAACGTATCACGGACAAGATAGAATTCTAAAGCCAAGACTCGAGCAATACTTCCAAAGCATGCCATACAACTGTTGGAACGCATTCCAAATGTGACAATCTACAAAATTCCTAAAAGAAAATGCTTTAGCAGATGCTTTAGCCCGTCTCACAAAAGAATTTGCTCGTTTGCAAGATGAATCGAGCAGAAGTGTCGGCTCACGGACGTCGAGTCCTATCACGACTCGACATAGACACGATACACAAACCGAAAAAGAAAAAGAATCAGCTGCAATAGATGACGTAAAACACGTAAGATTGGCGACAACCATTGATAGTACTACTCGCAAACAGGAAAGCTACCGTAAGATAGGTCGCTAGCCCATCGCATCAAGAAAAGAACTCGTCTTACGCATTAATAAACAACACATTATACGAAGGTCTTTTGATCAAATGTGGCTAAGGTGCCTAAGCGGGTCCGAGGCCCGTGAAATTGTTAAGGAGGTGCATTCAGAGTCTCGTGGCGCTCATCAGTCGGGTCCGAAGATGAAAATGAAAATTAAAAGACTAGGGTACTACCGGCCCTCGATGATGACCGACCGCATGAAAATCGCCAAGAGCCGTCACCAATGCCAAGTGCACGGAGTGGTTCTACACCAACCTCCAAATGTGCTACATCCGACAATTGCGTCGTGTCCATTCGAATGTTGGGGCACGGATATAGTGGGTCCAATAGAACCACCATCTTCAAAAGGACATCGCTTCATTCTTGCGGCTACAGCATTACTTTTCCAAGTGGGCAGAGGCAGCTCCACTTAGAGAAGTGAAAGCACACCACGTGCTACAGCTTTTCAAGAACCAAGTTGTCTACCGTTTCGGAGTGCCGCGCAGATCATCTCGTATAATGGGCCGCATTCGAAGCACGCAAATCAACAATTTTGTCGAGAGACACGGAATCGACCGGCGATACTCAACAATTTACTACCCAAGAGCAAACGGCCTCGCCGAGGCTTTTAATAAAACTCTCGTTCAAATCTTAAAGAAAACCTTGGACGATAATAAGAGAGATTGGCACGAGAAGTTGTTAGAAGCCTTATGGGCCTACCGGACAACCTTCGAACTCCTACTCAAGCTACACCTTACGCTCCGGTGTATGGGTCCGAGGCAGTGTTACCTTTAGAGGTTCAGGCTTCCTTCACTCGAATTGCAGCTAGCAAATAAGATCACGACGTAAGAGAACGCCAAATTACGACTCGAAGAATTAGAAAGCCCGGAAGGGAAAAGACTTGCAGCGCAACAAGAATTTAGAACTATACCAAGCTAAGATGGTTCAAGCCCATGACAAACCGGGTCCGCCCAAGAACCTTCAAAGTCGGTGACTTAGTTCTCGTTCTCAAGAGACCTATTCTCGCACATCGCAAGATAGGAGGAAAATTTGAACCCACTTGGGAAGGACCGTTTGTGATTGAAGCAAGATACTCGTGGAGGTTCCTACCGACTAGTGAATCGCCGGGGAGAACGACATATGCTTCCGATCAACGGACGATACTTGAAAAAGTATTACGCTACTCGATGTTTCGAAGGAATGAATTCTTCATCCCTAAGAAACACGGGCGAAGTAATTACTTATGATTGGGTCCGAACCCAAAAAATAATAAAATGTGCTAAAATAAATAAAATCATGATAATAAAGTTTTCCTTGTTTTCTTTTCCAAATCAAAATCTCTTCCCTGATCTTATCCTACTTCATTCCCGTTAAATTTAAAAATATAAAAATAAAAAGAAATAAAAAAATGTCTTTAATAAACATTTTCTTAATGTTCTTGTTCTTAGTACGACCCTCGATCATTTTCCTTGTCTTTTCGCAGGAAATGTCGAACGGCGGTTGGTCCCGAACTTTAAGAATGGCGTAAGCCTTGCACTCGATGAAAAGAGGGTGAAAGATGGAGCGATAATCGAGATTGACTCGGATTTCGCACCAGCGAGCCTACAAGACGAGGAAAGTGATCGGGTTCTAGCTGACCGAGAAGAACCGCCCGGCAGACAGAGTGATGAAAGTGGGTGGCCCAAGCCACCAATCCAAAGAAGAAGAAAAGAAAAGCAAACACCGAAGAAGATAAGAAAATGAAGTCCGTAGTCGCGCGACAGAGGGCAGGCTTGTCGCCGCCGCGCCTACGAGATTCAAGAAGTTCGAAGAGCTACTCTCACAAGAACGCAACGAAGAAATAAGAATCACCGTATCCGTAAGATGTTAACAAAACTTGCTCGCGGACCAGCAGCGACGAGACAGCTTGCTAATGCCGCACATACACTTTATGGACACCGGTTCACCAGGAACCCGAAGAAAGGAGGCCAGCCTCCTAGGATAACGGAAAGGACCGGGGAAATCTCCGGAAGATCGTAAGAAAGAAGGCTACCATGCCACCGGATAGAACCACCAGGTGATGCATGACCTTGTTGCGAAGCAACCCCGGGGATGTCCCGACGGGCATCATCCCCGAGGAGCCGAGGTATGCAGGAGAACGTGAAGGGATTGAACCGTATATCCCACAATATGTCACCGAGGCCTCGCCATCCGCAGATCATTCCGGAATACGAGCCGGAGAGAATGCGAATGTTGAAAAGAAAACCTTTGAATACTTCGAGAGAATTAAAGGCGTAAGAATCAATATACTAGTAGGGCCTCGAGCCGCATACGTACGTATTCTCGGAGTATGAACAACAAGAAATCGTGGATTACATCCGGATTTGAAAAGAATGGGCCGAGCAGCCGCCCGAGGGAAAACACATACTCGAACCCCGAGATGGATGCCGTGGAAGGGAAGAATCACAATACAATGCGGATGCTGCTACAATTTTGCGGAAGACAGAGAAGGAAACCCACCGGAATACTCCGTCATGGGCAAGTGGATCCGATGCCATTAGTCATCAAGAGAATGGTAAAGAGATTGATAACATGGAGGGTACCGCCAACGTATTGCATACCCAATAGCCGCATTATTAACATCTACAAGCAGGGTGACCGCATACCCCCACACATAGATCACCACGACTTTGTCGGACCTTCTGCACAGCCTCTTTCCTGAACGAGTGTAACATCATGTTCGGATCCGACCTCCGGATAGCAGTGCCCGTGTGAGTTCCGAGGGCCGTTGAAGATACCTTTACCGTAGGTTCCGTCATGATACCGAAGGGCAACGGAGCAGATATCGCTAAGCATTGCATACCAGAGTACCAGTGAAGCGGATCTCAGCTACTTTCGAAGGATGGACGACAGGAAGACACCTTATCATTTCCAGCCGTACCCGGAGCTAGAGAGCCTTCGCCTTACGAGCCGTGAGTTACATGGAAAATATCACACCTCCAATGTACATCTATACGACATCCTTGCCAAGGATGGCTTGGAAGGTGAAGTTATCGACCATGTAACCCACTATTCGTACATGGATTTTTGACGGATGCTTCTTTTGATGGATCGACGAAGATCATACATACCCATTTTGAGTCTACATGGATTGTATGAAGTATATTCCGATCAAGTTGTATGATGTATCTTCGACATGATTGGAATGAAAGTGACCATGTCACATTTTTGGCCTTCACCTCTTTTGTGCAAATCGACCTGGAAATGCCATTAAAGTTAAATGAACTTCGAACAAAGAACAGAAAAGAAATAAATAAAAAAAAAAGAATAAAAGAAAACTTTCCTTAAAAATCTAAAAATGACGAACACCAAATTCACATGAACATTAAACAAACGATAAAATAAAATTTGAATCATTAAAAGACAAACGAAATGAACATAAATTTCAAATCAAATCAAATCTAAATCAAATCTCAAATTCAAACTTTTGGGTCGAGGATTTTACATCCAAGACTGCATTGCTTTAGGATCCTTTCCCTATCGCAATGAAGTACATCAAATTCAAACTTTTGGGTCGAGGATTTTACATCCAAGACTCGCATTGCTTTAGGATCCTTTCCCTATCGCAATGAAGTACATCAAATTCAAACTTTTGGGTCGAGGATTTTACATCCAAGACTGCATTGCTTTAGGATCTTTTCCCTATCGCAATGAAGTACATCAAATTCAATATTTTGGGTCGAGGATTTTACATCCAAGACTGCATTGCTTTAGGATCCTTTCCCTATCGCAATGAAGTACATCAAATTCAAACTTTTGGGTCTAGGATTTTACATCCAAGATCGCATCGCTTTAGGATCCTTTCCCTATCGCAATGAAGTACATCAAATTCAAACTTTTGGGTCGAGGATTTTACATCCAAGACTACATTGCTTTAGGATCCTTTCCCTATCGCAATGAAGTACATCAAATTCAAACTTTTGGGTCGAGGATTTTACATCCAAGACTGCATTGCTTTAGGATCATTTCCCTATCGCAATGAAGTACATCAAATTCAAACTTTGGGTCGAGGATTTTACATCCAAGACCGCATCGCTTTAGGATCTTTTCCCTATCGCAATGAAATACATCCAATTCAAATTTTTGGGGTTGAGGATTTTACATCCGAGACTCGCATCGCTTTAGGATTCTTTCCCTATCGCGATGAAATACATCCAAATCAAACTTTTGGGGTCGAGGATTTTACATCCGAGACTCGCATCGCTTTAGGATTCTTTCCCTATCGCAATGAAATACATCAAAATCAAGCTCTTCGAGGTTAAGGATTTTACATCCAATACCGCATTACTCTGAGATCTCTCCTCATTGTAGTGATTCAATCCAATCAATTCAATTTTCTTTCGAGGTTGAAGATGTTACATCTAAAACCACAAAATTCCAATTTTCATTTCAAATCAAATCCCTTCAAATTAATTTTAACAAAACTTCAATTTAAATTAAAACTCCAAACTAAAATCTGAGCTCACACATCAAAACTTAAACTGAAACAAAATGAAATCTAAATCGAAATTCCCCGCATCATGTGATTTGGGATTCACCTCCTTTTCCTTTCCCTGCCGAGAGTTCGTGAATCTCCGGCTTCAGAGATATGCTCGACACTCCCCAACGGAAACTCTTTTATTTCGTCCTAAGTTTGTCACTTGGACATCCGTGTTGGTTTTGTTGATCGCTTCGGTCAACATCAATACGCGCGGTGTGCTCCGTCACCACCACACCTATCGGGGGTCCATTTGTTGACCTCATTTTCGATGAGGTCTTCTCTTCTTCTTTTAGTACTTAGGATCTAGCCTTAGGCTCTTCCTTTCGACTATCTTAGAGGACTATAATCGGGATCCACCATCTAGAATTTCAAACCACTTCTTAACTCCCCGCAAACTCCACAAACTCGACCGTAGACCCCTAATCACCTGTAGGGTCGAAATCAAATGCGGAAGTTTAAAGGATGGGCTCCTATAGGACTCTTTGGCCTTAGGATCGCCCCAGGCGGCCCGGTCCGGTGAAGGGGCTGATTTACACACACACTACACTCATACATCACACTTTCACACACCTCCTAAAACCACACCCATACCTAACTCGACCTCCCGACTCATGTAGGTGATTCACATGGATGGTCCTTAACCCCTAAGCCCTCGCTAAGAGGGTTAGGAACAACATAAAGTGAATGCCTCAAATGAGTCCCTTCATGGCTCAACCAAAATGATTTCATTCCACTTATGTTCACCCAATCTTCAATTTTTCAAATTTTCAATTTTTAACCCCCGGGACCCTACACCCCCTTAGCCTACCCAAAACCCTTGAAATTACCCAAATTTTTGCAAGATTTCAAATCACCCAAAATTCTCCAAAATCATTCCTAAACATTTATCTCCACTCAAATTGACCATCCATACCCAAAAATACCAAAAATTCCAAAAAAACCTCCCAATACCCTCCAAATACCCAAAATACCCCTTCGACCCAAAAATCCAAAAATTCAGAAAATTCCCAGAAAATTCCAGAAAATCCCAAATATTCCCAATTTCATTTTGTTCAACTACATCATGGGCCAATTTTGTAAATTTACCCTACTTTTGTCAAAACCCCCAATTTGACCCATTTTAAACCCAAGTGAACCCAATGTCAAACCAAACCTACCCAATTGACCCCAATTCTGGTCCAATTCAATTCTAAAATTCAATTCAACATTCCCAACACTAATCTAGATCAAATCCAAGTCCAATTTGATTGACATTTGGATCCAATTTCACTTTTGGTCTTAAAGCCCAATTTGGACCCATGACCCAAACCTAACCCAAACTCACCCAATTCAACTCCAATTAACCCCAAATCTTTTCTAAATATTCCTTAGCATCCCCAAAAGCAAAACAATAACATGATTTGCCCAAAATTCAGACCCAAACCCCACTCAAATTCAACCCAAAGCTAAAAGGCCCAATTTTGACCTAAACCCAAACCTAACCCAAATGAGCCCAAACCCCAAAATCAAAGCCCAACCAAAGTCAAAACCTCTTTGAAACACTCCCATAAACATTTCTCAACAATAATTTTACATCAATTTCAACCCTAGCTCAACATTGGCCCAACTTGGCCCACTTGAACCTATATTGGCCCATTCACCAAAAGAACCCAAATTCAACCCAAATTCAACCCAAATCACCCCCAATTTGCTTCAAGTCACTCATGACACATCCATGAGCTAAAACCAACAATTATTTGGCCCAACATCTTTACAAAATTCCCATCCATAAATTCATTTTTAAACTTAAAGGCCCATTCCTTAAACCATTTTAAAAGCCCATCCTTCACCACATCCAAAGGCCCAAAATTGGTCCCAAAGCCCACATGATATTTCTCTACATCATCCATTCAATTAAAATCATCCCTAAGTCATAAACCAATGATCAAATAATTCTAAATGAAGCTTCATCCAAATTTTCACCAAAATATCCAAAATTCTTAAAACCCTTTTTTATGAAATCGACCAAACTTTTTCCAAGCCAAATGTGAGCCATCGAGCCATGCACAAGCCACATGGAAGCCATGGAGACCACTTTCCACCTCACCAAGCCATTAATGGCAAGAAGAGGGGATTCTTTCCTAATCCTTCATTAAGCCCTTTTAACCATATTCATGTCACACTCTAAACCATCCTTAGCCACCTCACAATGGATGGAGACCTCACCACTCCAATCAAGCTGAACCAAATGACTTTCTCTCAGCCCACACCAGGTCATGGGAGGGTGAACCAAACCCATTTGCATGAGTTGACCAAAATGAGCTCAAAATACACTCTCCCCCATTCCATTTTAATCAAGCTTTTTTACACATGTCAAACTCCAATTGACTTCACCAAATTCAACCCCTGACCCACCCGACCTCGAGGGTGACCCATGCCCGGCCGGCCAGCCACCAGCCGCCGGAAAACACCATGGCCTAGAGCTCACATGTGAGCCAACCTAGGAATTCTCCCTCGCCGAGCCGCCCCATCCCCAGCGGCCATTGGAGCTGTTCTTCTCTTGCCAAGAGCAGCTCGATCCCAAGCCCTAACTCTCCCCGGAGGCCCTCCACCCTCTCCTATTTAAACACCACCCCTCTCGGCCATGAGAGGTGCTGAAAAAAACCTTAAGGAAACTCGCCAAAATTGTTCCGTACTACTCCCCATACACAGAGCACTAGAACCCCACCGAGATCCCCCCGCCATTTCTTCTCTCGCGAGCTTAATTTCGCAGTCGAAATCTAGGCCCAAAACTCAGACACTTCTCCACAAGTGAGCCAATCCCCAAATTGATTGGTTCTACACCTTCGCCGTACCAAGGGAAGGTGTCCACCAGCAAAAGCCCCATCTCCAGAGCCACCCAATTGCTCCAGCTCTCCAAGCTTTGTGATCGAGCTGTGGTCGAAATACTACCTGAGCAATTCACTGCACCGGGAGACTTCATCCGGAGCTTTACGGGATCCAATCGAAGGTGCAACAACTCTCGATCGAAGCCACACTTCTCCGAGCAAAGGTATGGCCTCACTCTTCTTCCCGAGCTTCGAACATTCTCCATTTTTATTGCGTAAATTTCATCCCACATAAACCGTATAGATGTGTTCGTCTCTTCAAGACGAATCCATAGAAGCATAAGAACATGAAAATCCATTGAGTATCGAGTGAGATCTTAGGGATTTAGTGTGGACGGCTCTCGGGTGAGGACGCTCGGGGACGATGAACGGATGCCGTCCATTCAATACACGCGCGGACGGACGGCTCAGATGGCGTCGGATCAGGAGACGGTACGAGAACCGCGGGGCCCGGGCTGCTGACTCAGATGGCGGCGTCGAATGGGAGCGCGCCACGCGGCGTTTCGGAGCTGCCGAGGTTGACGCGGCGCCGCGTGGATAAATAGAAAATTAGGGATTTTTCGATTTATTTAATTCCCTAAACTTCAAAAATTCATAACTTTGTGTAGAAAAATCAAAAAAATAAAATAAAAATACCCTCTTGCTCAGTGAATATAGGAGAATAATGAGGAAAAGAAATTATTTAATTTCATCAAGTATTTTATTTTTAATAATTTATTTACCCTCTGCATATTTTTAATTCTCCATGCATGTATACAATTCACCATGGCATGAGACCATAGGGCTTTTGAAGCCTCCGAATTTAGGAACATTCCCCGAATTTTCCAAAGTCGAGGCCATCCCTATGAAAAGATATTGATTTTTCAAATTCATGTTACTGTTTTGAGTATTTTAATTCCAATAAATAGCATGTTTTGAAATAAATTCTAGGAAAATTTGGTGATGTTCCTTATGACCAGAGGACCCTAAGAAAAATAGGTTTTGAGTTAGTTCATTTAAAACAACCCTAATTGGCTTAAACACCCAAAATGGATCCCTAATTAATTAGAGCTAACCATACATTAAATTGACTTGAAATCAATTCTCCATTGACGTTTAGGATTAGAGGAACCCACCATAAAAATTTGAGGTCAATTGGACTTGGTTAGCCCTACTAATTGGGTTGATTAAGCCATTTAGCTATTTTAAACTTTAAAAATTCATAACTTTCAAAATATATTTCAAAAAATTACCAAATTGGTTTTAGAGCCTCTCTGATATCAGAGGGATTTAAGAAAATTAAAATTTCAATTTTCTAAAAAAGTTGATTTTTAATATTATTTTTATATTTTAATAATTAAAAAATAATAAAAATCACAAAAATAATAAAATTCACCAAAATGTCACATTTTGAATTTTAATCATTTAGGAACAAACCCCATATTTTTCTTAGGTCTATTTAGTGAGATATTAAATTTTAAAGCTCTAGGGTAATTTTAAAATTAAAAAATGTATTTTCTAGCATTTTCACTAAAATAATTATAATAAATCATAGAAAAATCAGAAAATTGTAAAATTTGATTCTCTGATTTCCTTGATATCAGAGAGATTTTTGAAAAATATAAAATTCATTTTTCAACATTTATTTTATTTTTAAATTAATTAACACTCCAAAACTTAAAATAATTATAATAAAAATAATATAATTCAAAAAATCACCAAAATTGGTCCAAGTGGTTCTCTAGTCATTAGGAATGTCCCCTAATTTTCTTAAGGACAGAAACTTTCTCTTGGTCATGTTATTAAATTTTCCTTGGAAATCTCTATTTTCTACCAAAAATAATTATATAAATAAATTAAATACAGAAAAATCACATTTTCTCCTCTCATGTCTTTATTGACATATGAGTGAAGTCACATAAAAATTTCAAGTTCATTTGACTTCAATTTAGTGAGTTATGAAATTATTAAGCTTAAAGGGTAAAGTGGTAATTAAAATTTTTAATCCTTAATTAAAACTTTAGGTTTAATAAAAAATTAACAAGTAAAATATTTGATCTTAATCTGATTTGGATGATTGAAATTTTAATGATTAAAGGGTAGAAACCCATTAAGCAATTTAAAATGATTAAATCTTAATTAAATAATTGATTAAATTTGGAAGAATAATAAAATTGGAATTATTAAAATAGGGATATTATTAGGAAGAGATTTATTCCTTAATTTAAAAATCCCTAAATTAATTATCTCATTAATATTCAACTCTTAATTAAAATGATAACTCAAATTCAAAACATTAAAAGACTTAATCATTAAACTAAAATTAAATTATTAAACTCTTTTGAAAATTTCAATTAAAATTAAAAAAAATAAAATTAAATAAAAATTAAATTAAATTAAGTAAATTAAATTGGATTAAATTAAATTAAATTAAATTAAAATTAAAAGTTGATTTAAATTAAATTAAATTAAATTAAATTAAATAAACAAATTAAATTAAATTAAATTAATTAAATTAAATTAAATTAAATAAATAAAACCAAATTAAATTAAGTTAAACCAAATTAAATTAAATTAAATGAATTAAAATTAAATTAAATTAAATTAAATTAAATTAAATCAAATTAAATTAAAATTAAATCAAATCAAATTAATTTAATGTAACATCAAATCAAACTAAATCGAATTAAATTGAATTAAATTGAAATAAAACTCAATTAAATTAAATTAAATTAAATTAAGTTGAATTAAATATAACATCACCAAAAACTTAAAGAATTCAAAATAAATCTAAAATAACTTGAACATTATTCCAAATTTAAACCCATTAATGGAAATTAAATTAAATCACAAACCATTTGAACACCAATTTACCCTCAAAAGCTTTAGTTATCATAACTCCTAAACAGAATATTAAATGAAATGTTACTTCACCTATAGGATATTTAAATATCCTTGTTCACTGAGTAAGATAATAACAAAACTTAACTAAACCTCGGACGATTAATTCATTTGTGTAATTGAATTCATTTGGACTTAAAACAATCCTAGAAATATTGAAAAGATTTTTAAGATTCTTCTTAAGCACTTCCTCAATATGATAGGATATTTATAAGAACAATTGAACCCAATTGTTCTTTGATGAAGAAAATCGTCTTCAAACAAAAACACAAGGAACCTAGACGTCATAGGAAATGACTAGCTATAGGATTAGGAACTTGGTAGAAAACCATAACCCTTCCCTTAGCTTTACCTAGGAACTTGCTTAAATATTCTAATTGTGTTTTAAGTGCAGCTTGGGATGACGGGAAGACCCTCCAGTACGCTTTTGTTTTATTGCAATTTATTTTCTTGCAATTTTCATTATTGCAATTTATTTAATCTGCGTTGCACTTACTTTTCTTGCATGATAAACAACCGTTGCATGAAAACTCACACCTTTAGGATAGTCCCTAAAACCGAAACCAAAACTAAGTTAAAAGTCATTGCAAGATAAAATTCACCGCCACAACATTTCAAAATATAAAACAACTCAAAATTTAATCACAAACGTAACACAAAACTACAATTACAATTAAATTAAAACGTCCCGTTGGATGATCGGGAATACCTCGGATGATGTAACCTACGTGTTGCTAACGGGATTTCCCACGGTCTAAATGAAAGTGTTGAACTCATTCAAGTTGAGTTTAGCAAATTCATTTGGACTAAGTGAATCCGATAAAAATAATGATGCCGGAAGGATGGAACCGTGGGATCTTAACCGTGTCGTTATAATCAACTTTAAGATTTGTTTTAATTAAAATATTGAAAACACTTGGGAATTAAGATTTTCTCTAAACCAAAACACTTTTCTCATCCCCCGATTTATGACTTCTAAAATTGAACCTCCGCAACAATAAGGAGCTCGGAGCATGGTGGGCAAGCACGGCCATCGTCATCAGCGAAACTCGAGTCTACTTCAAGCAAAACTTTCCTAGAATTAAATAACAAAGCCATAGGACTTCGAGGTAGTTTGCCTAGTGCAACATAAATCCTCAACCCTTCGTTAGGCCTTTGCATAGCAAATTAAGCCCTAACCTGGTCTTAGGATTCCGAGGTAGTCGTCTGATACGACATAAACCCTCATATCTTCGAGGCTATTTGTATGATTCTGTCATATAAATATAAGCCCTAATTAATTAAAATTGGCGAGATTAAAACATTAAATAAACATTAGGACTTTCCTAAATCCAAGCCAAACAATAGGATAGTCGGGAAATTACCGAAGTTCACTTCGAATCCGTAATTTCTCCTACCTTTCTTCCTTTGAATTCTCAAAACAAAATGTTCCAAACTTGATCCATTCCCTATTGAAATTCCAAAATTCAATCCTTGAAAACTTAAACTTTGAAATCCTTGAGAGCAGAATTATCGATTATTATCGAGAGTTTTCTTAGGTGATTCCCATCACTTAAGATGTAATTAACTATAGGGGCTTGCCCTTATAGGGAATTTTAAAGAACCTGGTAATATAAACCCTCGTTTAATGCTTTCATATTAAGCGGGGAATTTGTCGGCTTATAAAATTAGTTCGTAGACCAAACGGATGTCACAAATCTTCTAGTTTATTTAATCGAGCCCCACCGTCGAGCAGTGTGTCTATCCTTAGGGATAGATACACGGCTTGTGGTGCGGTGCTCGTTTATATAAACTATTCGGGATGTGAGATCGGTTTAATCTCATATCTTAAAACCTTCAAATTTAAAATTATTTTCAAAGTCAAATACTACTTTTCAAAATTATTTATTTAAATTAAATTAAAATTCGCCGACAACTCCTGTTAGGCGATCCCCTTTTTTTTAAAATAAAACATACAACCTAAAAATATGCCGACAATGTGTTTGAAGAATTGTCGATTGCTAGGATCAACTTTCCTTGAGCCTTAATGGCCTCCTATAAAAAATATGATTAGTGAAAGTTAGAAACTAAGTAAACTTCGATAGCTATTTGAATTTTATACTAATTAATCTTGTTAATGACATTGTTCGCCTCGGATCTATTGCACTAAGGTCTTATTTGACTGAGTGCGCTTGTGTAACTTGGCAGTGGTTCGCTCTAATCTTTTCTTTGTAGTCAGTTAGTGTAATGAAATGAAAGAGTTAGCAAACATTTAATGTAAAATATTATTTAATGTAAAACAATAATTCTTACCAGTCTCCTTTTGTAATTTGTATGTGGGAGCTCCCCCACTAGTGTACTTTGAGGCCCTCATACCCTCAGAGTCAGAGCAGCAATTTTGCTTGGTTTGCTCCCTATTCTTCTGATACTCAGGAGAGTCTCAGGCTCTAAGCAGGGCAAAAAACACATCCTCACTGAGCCACAAGGGCCACTTATGTGTCAGCCACAAATCACCAAACTGGTTTCGAAGACAGTTGCTCACCTTGTTCTTGAAGTTCTTTAGGATGTTTACCTCCTCCTCAAAGGACTAGGACCTCTGTTTCTGTATATTGAATTAGAAAATATTAGATTCATAAAAGTAAATACACAGCTAAAATTGCAGTGTTCAAGGTTTACCGCACCAAAACCACATATCACGAACTACGATCGGGATCTTCCTATAGGAAAAGTACGGGTGATCAAACTTGATTTGAATAATATCTTTGATGGAATGGATGGCATGTGTGGTAGGAGTAAATTTGATAATAATATATGATTAGATCTATATTAAATTTAAAAAATATAAAGTAGTAATGTCAGTAAAACTTACGTGTTCCCCACTGCTCGGAGCAGCTGATGATATCTAGAACTAGAAGGTTCATCAATAATAGCCGATGTTGACGGTGTTAGTGGTGTCTTGGTTGCGGCTAGTGATGGTGTTGGTATCGTGACCTCAATTGGTGGACTTGTTGGTGTGGTAGTCATGATTGAAGGCGGTGTTGGTGTGGTAGTTGCAACTGGAGGTGGTGCTAGTGTGGTGAGAATCGAGGTGGAGGCTTGCTGTGGCGAGAAGATCATAAGAATCACTTTCGTAGCACTGCGTCCACAATCTTATCAATTGGCAAACTTCAGTGATGTACCACGTTTCCCGATAGTGAGGAGACAACCCCTCCCTCTAGAAGCCATCTGTTGACCTTATTTTGAGGTCTTCCTTTTCCTCTTCTTAGAACCTAGGGTCTAGCCTTTGGACTTTCTTATTGATTATCCTAGAGGAATAACAATGAGACCCACCTTTTAGCAATTCTAACCACCTCTTAGCTTTTTTAGGATGCCTCATATGGGTGGTCTCAAGCCATCCCCATTTGATTAAGTGGCTAGGGCTACAAACCATCACCATTTGGTTGAGTGGGTGGGAGCACAAGCCATCACTAGTGGGTTGAGTGGCTAGGACCAACATGTGGAGGCCCAATGAGAGCTCCCATAGGATCAAAAGGCCTTAAAGAAACCCTTTATGATTTGGCCATACATATTCACACTTATACACATTCACATATATGGTTTAAACTTTACATTGCCCTTTACACACACAAATATTCAATTCATGCCACCAAATTCTCCCCAAATTAAATAAAATTCAAAATCCCTAAATTTGCACAATCCCAATTGCTCCAAGCCGCCCATTTTTTCACTCCAAATACTCAAAACTACCTAAATCCACCAATTCTTACCCAGAAAACTTTTCCAAATTACCAAATCTATAAAATTGTCCTAACATCATGTCAAGACCTATTTCTATGAGCTCCAAATCCAAAATCAAATCCAATCCCACCAAATTTGAAGCCCATGTCTAAAGTTTTCAAGCCAACCCAAGTCCACCCTAAGCTCCAAATTCATCAAATTTGAGATTATATTCTAAGTTCAATTCAAAAATTATTTTAAATCTATCAATTTTGAACCCAGTGTGCAAAAATCAGTTTTACCAAGCTCACATCCCAAAATTTTACATAATAATCCCAATAAATCCATCAAAGTGTTGACTTTAAAATTTTGGGTATTGTTGAGGTATTATTGAGGTGCTATCACACCATCTACACCTCAATACAAACATAATAACACCACTTCAAAGCCAAAATATCACCACGTACCAAACCACGGAAAATCCCCACAATAACACCACAAAACCACTACAAAATCCTGCAATTACACCCAAATACTACCATAAAACTACTGCAGTACCACCACCATAACATCGCCACCCCAATGCGGCAATAGCACCATAGTTCCACAGCTAACCCCTTTTAAATAACACCATAATATAACCTCAATAGCCCCGCAAGTAACACAAAACCCCTAAGCCATGTGATAACACCGCGCTCCGACTCGTTGCACAATAACACCGCAAAAACCCATAAACTCACCAATACACCCACAAAAACCCCAAAAAATTTCCAACAACATTGATTTCCTATGCCCCACAAACAATACTACCCAGTAACACCCGAGTACTTCCGCTAATAACACTAGTGATAACACCATCGCTACAGAACCGTTGTAACACCATAATACAACCTCATTAACACCTCAAATAACATCATTTCTGCTGTTTCCTCCAATACTATCGTAAAAACATGTTGAATAATACCCCAGATAATACCAATGCTGCAAAACGCTAAATAACATCACAATACACCCATGAATAACAACAAAATGACACCACTTAAATTACCAAAAATTCTGAAAGCTCTTTTCTTTGTCTGAGGCTTTTCTTACTGAAGACTACCCTTGCTTCATCTCTCGGGACGAAAGGCCTTTGGAAGCCTTCGTTTCCCTCTTTGGTAAGTTGAACTACGGTCTTGTCTCCCCGAAGCACTCGGTTGGCAAAAAGCCTCTCCTCCCTGATGCCTTCTGTTCGTAAGCTTCTCAAACTGATGGTTTGCTCGGCGAGAACCTCTCTCCTTGTTGCTCTTAACCCGTGAGCCTAGCTTGGCTTTCCATAGTTTTGTCCTCTTGGTTGTGGCTATAAAACTCCATTCAAGGGAGGATTTGGGGTGCTGAAAAAAAAAGTACCATTGTGTCTGTTGTTCTTTCTGATTCTGGGGCTGTTGAGTTAAGTAGTCGCATTTTTTTAACATCAGGAGGTAAGAATTCCTCTCATCCTACTACTAATTCTCCATTCATTTAGATGCATGAAAACATTACTGCTTCATTCTTGATTAATAAAGGGATGGGGGAGGGCACTTTAAATGCATGTCGGACGTTTGATGGTTTGGTTTCCTTTGATCGTTTGCTTGATTCTTTTGGTGGGTTGCAAATGTCATGCTAAAATATTCTTTATTTTTTTAGTCCCTTTTCATACTGTCTTAATACACATTGTAGCCTTCTTAAGTGTAATTTAGATGGGGTTTCCTCAATTTTGTCCTCTAATCAAGCAACTTTCTTTTGTTCGAATTGCTTAGCTATAGCCAACCCCAACTTGCTTAGCTGTAGTTGAACCAAATTTGTATCTGTCAACATTATTTTTAGGTTAAGTGTTTTATTTTTGAAAAGGAGGTCGCCTACAGAAATTGTCGGCGAAATTTAAATTTTAAATTTAATTTAAATATATATATATAATTTAGAAAGTAGTATTTGATTTTGAAAATAATTTTAAATTTGAAAATTTTAAGATATGAAATCAAACCGATCTCACATCCCAAATAGCTTATATAAACGAGCACCGCATCACAAACCGTGTATCTATCCCGAAGAATGTACACACCGCTCGATGATGAGGCTCGATTAAATAAACTAAAAGATTTCGTGACATCCGTTTGGTCCGCGAACCAATTTTATAAGCCGACAAATTCCCTCGCTTAACATGAAAGCATTAAACAGAGGTTTATATTACTCCGGGTTCTTAAAGTTCCCTATAAGGGCAAGCCCCTATAGCTTAATTACATCTTAAGTGACGGGAATCACCTAAGAAAACTCTCGATAATAATCGCAATTTCGCTCTCAAGAATTTCAAAGTTTAAGTTTTCAAAGGATTGAATTTTGGAATTTCAATAGTGGAATGTGATCAAATTTGAACATTTTGTTTTGGGAATTCAAAGGAAGAAAGGTAGGAGAAATCGCGGATTCGAAGCGAACTTCGTAATTTCTCAACTATCCTATTGTTTCGCTTGGATTTAGAAAGTCCCTAATGTTTATTTAATGTTTTGATCTCGCTAATTTTAATTAATTAGGACTTATATTCGTATGATAAAATCATACAAATAAATTTCGAAGATGCGAGGGTTTATGTCGTATCGAACGACTACCTCGAGTCCTAAGACCGGTTAGTGGCTTAATTTACATGACATGATCATGCAAATGCCTAACGAAGAGTCGAGGATTTATGTTGCACTAGGCAAACTACCTCGAAATCCTATGGCTTCGTTATTTAATTCTAAGAAAGTTTTGTCGAAGTAGACTCGAGTTTTACCGATGACGATGGCCGTGCCGCCCACCATGCTCCGAGCTCCTTGTTGTCGCAGAGGTTTGAGTTATAGAAGTCATAAATCAGAGATGAGAAAAGTGTTTTGGTTTAGAGAAAATCTTAATTTCCAAGTGTTTTTATTATATTTTATTTAAAACAAATCTTAAAGTTGATTATAACAACACCGGTTAAGATCCCACTGTTCCATCCTTCCGCATCGTTATTTTTATCCGATTCACTTAGCCCGTATGAATTTGCTAAACTCAACCGAATGAGTTCCACACTTTCATTTAGACCGTGGGAAATCCCGTTAAGCAACACGTAGGTTACATCATCCGAGGTATTCCCGATCATCCAACAAGACGTTTTAATTTAGTTGTAATTATAGTTTTGTGTTCGTTTTGTGATTAAATTTCGAGTTGTTTTATATTTTGAAATGTTGTGGCGGTGAATTTTATCTTCGCAATGACTTTTAATTTAGTTTTGGTTTCAGCTTTAGGACTATCCTAAAGGTGTGGGTTTTCATGCAACGATTGTTTATCATACAAGAAAAGTAAGTGCGATGCGATTAAATAAATTGCAATAAAGTAAATCGCAACAAAATAAAAGCGTACCTGGAGGGTCTTCCCGTCATCCCAAGCTACACTTAAACACAATTTAGAATATTTAAGCAAGTTCCTAGGTAAAGCTAAGGGAAGGGTTATGGTTTTCTACCAAGTTCCTAATCCTATAACTTAGTCATTTCCTACGACGTCTAAGTTCTCTGTGTTTGGTTCGAGGACGATTTTCTTCATCAAAGAACAATTAAATTCAATTGTTCTTATAAATATCCTATCATATCGAGGAAGTGCTTAAGAAGAATCTTAAACATCTTTTCAATATTGCTAGTAATTGTTTTAAGTTCAAATGAATTTAATTATACAAATGAATTAATCGTCCGAGAATTCAAGTTTTGTTATCTTGCTCAGTCGAACTGTAGATATTCGAATATCCTATAAGTGAAGTAACATTTCATTTGACGTTCGTTTAGGAGTTATGATAACCAAAGCTTTCGATGGCAAATCGTTGTTCAAATGGTTTGCGATTTAATTTAATTTCGGCTAACTAGTTTAAATTTGGAATGTTGTTCAAGTTGCTTTACTTTTATTTTTAAATTCTTTATGTCTTAGTGTGATGTCATTTTTAATTTAATTTAACTTTAATTTAATTTAATTTGGTTTAGTTTTAATTTTAATTTAATTTCGACTTGATTTTAATTTTAACTTCGATTCTATTATCTAATTTTAATTTAATTCAATTTAGTTTGATTTGATGCTGAATTAACTTAATTTAATTTAACTTGATTTAATTTGATTTGATTTAATTTAATTTAATTTAATTTAATTTAATTTAATTTAATTTAATTTAATTTAATATGTTTTAATTTAATTTTATTTAATTAATTTAATTTAATTTTAATTTAATTTAATTCAATTTAATTTAATTTGTTTAATCTAATTTAATTTAATTTAATTTAATTTAATTTAATTTATTTAATTTAATTTAATTTAAATTTTAATTTAATTTTATTTTTAATTTTAATTTAATTGAAATTTTGAAAGAGTTTAAGTAATTTAACTTTAATTTAATTTAATGATTAAGTCTTTTAACATTTTAAATCTTAAATTTGAATTATCATTTTAATTAGGAATTAAATATTATTGAGATGATTAATTTAGGGATTCTTAAATTAAAGAACAAATCTCTTCCTATTAATATCCCTATTTTAATAATTC
Organism: Papilionanthe hookeriana x Papilionanthe teres; assembly: GCA_022702705.1. Classification (NCBI taxonomy): domain Eukaryota; kingdom Viridiplantae; phylum Streptophyta; class Magnoliopsida; order Asparagales; family Orchidaceae; genus Papilionanthe; species Papilionanthe hookeriana x Papilionanthe teres. Next base: position 31,710,321 of record CM040431.1, read on the forward strand.
CAATTTTATTATTCTTCCAAATTTAATCAATTATTTAATAAAAGTTTGTTTTAATTATTTTCAAATTATTTGGAAGGTTTCTACTCTTTAATTATTTAAATTTCATTCATCCAAATCAGATTAGGATCAAATATTTTGTTCTTTAATTTTATTGAGCCTAAAGTTTTAATTAAAGATTAAAATTTTAATTAACATTTTGCCTTTCAAGCTTAATAATTTCATAACTCACTAAATCGAAGCTTAAATGAACTTGAAATTTTTATGTGACTTCACTCATATGTCAATAAAGACATGAGAGGAGAAAATGTGATTTTTCTGTATTTAATTTATTTATGTAATTATTTTTGGTGGAAAATAAGAATTTTCAAGGAAAATTTAGTAACATAACCAAGGGAAAGTTTCTGTCCTTAAGAAAATTATGAGACATTTCTAATGATCAGAGGACCACTTGGAAAAATTTTCGTGATTTTTTGAATTATATTATTTTTATTATAATTATTTTTAGTTTTGGAGTATTAATTAATTTAAAAATAAAATAAAGGTTGAAGAATGAATTTTATATTTTTCAAAAATCTCTCTGATATCAAGGAAATCATAGAATCAATTTTTATAATTTTCTGATTTTTCTTTGATTTCTTAGAATTATTTTAGTGGAAATGCTAAAAAATACATTTTTTTAATTTTAAAATTACCTTAGTGGCTTTAAAATTTAATATCTCATCAAATAGTACCTAAGAAAATATGGGGTTTGTTCCTAAGTGATTAAAATTCAAAATGTGACATTTTGGTGAATTTTATTATTTTTGTGATTTTTATTATTTTTTAATTATTAAAATATTAAAATAATACAAAAATCAACTTTTTTAGAAAATTACAATTTTATTTTTCTTAAATTCCCCTGATATCAGAGAGGCTCCAAAACCAATTTGGTGAATTTTTGAAAAGTATTTTGAAAGTTATGAATTTTTAAAGTTTAAATTGGCTAAATTCGCTTAATCAACCCATTTAAGAGGCTAACCAAGTCCAATTGACTTCAAATTTTAATGGTGGGTTCCTCTGATCCTAAAGGTCAGTGGAGAATTGATTTCAAGTCAATTTGATGCATGATTAGCTTTAATTAATTAAGGACCTATTTTGGGTGTTTAGGCCAATTTGGGTTATTCCAAGTGAATTAATTCAAAACCTATTTTTCCTAGGGTTCTCTGGTCATAAAAAATATCACCAAATTTTTCTAGAATTTATTTCACAACATGCTAATTATTGGATTTAAAATACTCAAAACAGCAACATGAATTTGAAAAATCAATAACTTCTCATAGGGATGGCCTCTGACTTTGGAAAATTCGTGAGAATGTTCCCAAATTCAGAGGCTTCAAAAGCCCTATGGTCTCATGCCATGGTGAATTTCCTATATGCATGGAGAATTAAAATAATGTAGAGGGTAAATAAATCATTAAAAATAAAATACTTGATGAAATTAAATGATTTCTTTTCCACATTATTCTCCTCTGATTCACCGAGCAAGAGGGTATTTTTATTTTATTTTTCCGATTTTTCTACACAAAGTTATGCATTTTCAAGTTTAGTGGAATTAAATAAATCAAAAAATACCCTAATTTCCTACTTATCCACGCGGCGCCACGCCATCCTCGGCAGCCTCCGAAACGCCGCGTGTCGCGCCGCCATTCGACGCCGCCATCCAACTCGGCGCTCCGGGGCCCGCCGTATCGTTCCATCTCCTCATCCGCGCGATCCTGGCCGTCCGTCCGCGCGTGTATGGAATGAACCGGCATCCGTTCATCGTCCCCAAGCGTCCTCACCCGAGAGCCGTCCACACTAAAACCCTAAGAACTCACTCATTTCTCAACGGATTTTCGTGTTCTTATGCTCTATGGATTCGTCTCGAAGAGACGAATACATCTATACGATGATCATGCATCGAAATTAAGGCATTTGAAATGGAGAATCTCCGAAGCTCGGGATAAAGAGTTAGCTCTTACCTTTGCTCGTAGAAGTGCGGCTTCAATCCGAGGGTCGTGTCACCTTCGATCGGGTCCAAGCAAGCTCCGAATGAAGTCTCCCGGTCCGGTGAATCGACTAGGTATGATTTCGACCAAGCCCGATCACAAAGCTCGGAGTCCGGGACGGATGGGTGGCCCGGAGAGGGGGCTTTTGCTGCGACTTCTTCCTCGGGTCCAGTGAAGGTGTAGGACCAATCAATTCGAGGATCGATCCACCGTGGAGAAGTGTCCTGGTTTTGAGTGGAATTTCGTCGAGAAATCGGGCTCGTTGGTGGGGATTAGGGCAAATCGTCACCTGGGGATCAACCGCTCTCAAGTATAGAGAGTGTTCTGTAGCAATTTTGGCGGTGGTTTCGCAAGGTCCGGTTCAGCACCTCCCATGGCCGAGAGGGGGTGGTGTTTGAATCAGAGAGGGCGGAGGGCCTCCCGTGGGGAGTTAGGGCTTCGGGATCGGCTGCTTTCGACAAGAGAAGAACACTTACAATGGCCACCTGGGATGGGGCAGCTCAGCGAGTGAGAATTCCAAGTTTGGGCTCACATGCGAGCTCTCGGCCCGGTGGTTTCCGGCGGCCGTGGTGGCCGGCCGGCCAGTGGTCGGTCACCTCGTGCTCGTGGAGGTCGGTCCTGGTAATGGTGAAATCAATCGCAGTTGGCCATGTGTAAAGGTGTTGAATCAAAGTAGAAGGGGGAGGGATCATTTTGGCTTAGTTTGGGTCAACCCATGGTTTTGGGCATGGTGCACCCTCTAAGGGGCTTTAGGTGCTGTGGGGAATCAGATAGACTAGCTGAGATGGAGTGGACTTCCCTATCAACTTGGTTTAAGTAAATTTTGGGTTTAGGTGTTGCATAAAAAAAGGGTTAAAATTGCTTAAGGGAGGGTTAGGAAAGGGGTTCCCCCTTTTGCCATTAATGGCTTGATCACATGTCAAACCTTCCATGGCTTCATGTGGCTTGTTCATGGCTTGCATGGGGCTTCATGGCTCCATTTGGCTTGGGGCAAAGCTTAGTCAATTTCATGGAAGTAGATTTTAGGAATCTTGGCATTTTTGGTGGAAATTTGGATGAAGCTTGATTTGGAATGGTTTAATGATGATTTTTAAACTTAGGGGTGATATCAATTAAAGGTATGATGAAAAGAAATTGCCATGTGGGCTTTAGGACCAATTTTGGGCTTTTGTATTTGGTGGAAATGGGCTTTTAAAATGGTTTAGAGAAGTGGGCTTTTGGATTTTAAAATGGATTTTAGGATGGGAATTTTGCAAAGGATTGGATCCAATGAGTGTTGAATTTTTGTTTAGGAATGTTTCATGAATGATTTGGAATAAACTTGAAGTGTTTGGGCTAGGTTTGGGTTGGATTTGGACCTCTTTGGTGAATGGGCCAATGTAGGCCAAATTGGGCTAACTTGGGCCAATGTTGGGCTTGGGTTGAAATTGATGTAAAATAAATGTTGGGAAATGTTTATGGGAGTGTTTCAAAGAGGTTTTGGCTTTGGTTGGGTTTTGATTTTGGGGTTTGGGATTATTTGGGTTAGGTTTGGGTTTAGGTCAAAATTGGGCCTTTTAGCTTTGGGTTGAATTTGAGTGGGGTTTGGGTCTAAATTTTGGTCAAATCATGTTAGTGTTTTGTTTGTGGGAATGTTAAGGAAGGTTTAGAAAAGATTTGGGGTTAATTGGAGTCGAATCGGGTTAGTTCTGGGTTAGGTTTCGGGTCATGGGTCCAAATTGGGCTTTAAGGCCAAAAGTGAAATCGACCCAAATGTCAATCAAATTGGACTTGGATTTGGTCTAGATTGGTGATGGAAATGTTTATTTGAAGTTTAGAATTGAATTGGACCAGAATTTGGGTCAATTGGGTAGGTTTGGCTTGACATTGGGTTCACTTAGGGTTAAAATAGATCAAATTGGGGGTTTTGACAAAAGTTGGGTAAATTGACAAAATTGGCCCATGGTGTAGTTGAACAAAATGAAATTGAGAATATTTGAGATTTTCTGGAATTTTCTGGGAATTTTCTGAATTTTTGGATTTTTTGGGTCAAGAGGGGTATTTTGGGTATTTGCAGGGTATTGGGAGATATTTTTGGAATTTTTGGTATTTTTGGGTATGGATGATCAATTTGAGTAATGTGGGAATGTTTGGGATTGATTTTGAGGAATTTCGGGTAATTTAGGTGATTTTGCAAATTTTGGGTAGTTTCAATGGTTTTGGTGAGGCTAAAGTGTGTAGTGGTCCTGGGTCAAAAATTGAAAATTTGGAGAATTGAAGATTAGGTGAATGTAAGTGGAATAAAATCATTTTGGTTGAGCCATGAAGCCATATCAAGCCCACATGAGCCATGAGGGACTCATTTCGAGGCATCCACTATGTTGTTCCTAACCCTCTTAGCCAAGGGCTTAGGGGTTAAGGACCATCCATGTGGATCACCTTTATGAGTCAGGAGATCAAGTTAGGTATGGGTGTGTTTTTTTTTTAGGATGTGTGTGAAAGTGTAGTGTATAGGTGTAGTGTGTGTGTAAGTCAGCCCTTCACCACTGTAGCCACCTGTAGGTAGTCCTAAGGCCAAAGAGTCCTATAGGAACTCATCCTTTAAACTTCCACATTCGATTTCAACCCTCTAGGTGATTAGGGTCTACAGATCAAGTTTGTGGAGTTTGTAGGGAGTTAAGAAGTGGTTTGAATATCTAGGTGGTGGGTCTCAATTCTAATCCTCTAAGATAGTCAAAGGAAAAGCCTAAGGCTAGATCCTAAGTACTAAAAAGAAGAAGAGAAGACCTCATCAAAAATGAGGTCAACAAATGGACCCACAATAGGTGTGGTGAGCTGACGGAGCACACCGCGCGTATTGGTGTTGACCGAAGTGATCAACAAAACCAACACAAAAGTCCAAGTGACAAACTTAGGACAAAGTAGGAGAGTTTCCGCTGGTGAGTGTCAAGTATCTTTCTGAGACTGGAGATTCCTGAACTCTCGCTGAGGAAATGAAAAGGAGGTGAATCCCAAATCACATGACCTGGGGGAATTTCAATTTAGATTTTATTTTGTTTCAATTTAAGTTTTGATGTTGTGAGATTAGATTTTAGTTTCGAGTTTTAATTTAGATCGAAGTTTGTCAAAATTAATTTGAAGGGATTTGATTTGAAAATGGAATTTCGAGGTTTTAGATGTAACATCTTCAACCTCGAAAGAAAATTGAATTGATTGGATTGAATCATTGCAATGAGGAGAAATCTCAGAGCAATGCAGTATCGAATGTAAAATCCTTAACCTCAAGAGTTTGATTTTGATGTATTTCATTTCGATAGGGAAAGAATCCTAAAGCAATGCAGTCTCGGATGTAAAATCGTCAACCCCAAAAGTTTGAATTTGATGTATCTCATTGCGATAGGGAAAGAATCCTTAAGCAATGCAGTCTCGGATGTAAAATCCTCAACCCCAAAAGTTTGATTTTGATGTATTTCATTGCGATAAGGAAAGAATCCTAAAGCAATGCAGTCTCGGATGTAAAATCCTCAACCCCAAAAGTTTGAATTTGATGTATTTCATTGCGATAGGGAAAGAATCCTAAAGCAATGCAGTTTCGGATGTAAAATCCTCAACCCCAAGAATTTGAATTTGATGTATTTCATTGCGATAAGGAAAGAATCCTAAAGCAATGCAGTCTCGGATGTAAAATCCTCAACCCCAAAAGTCTGATTTTGATGTATTTCATTGCTATATAGGAAAGAATCCTAAAGCAATGCAAGTCTCGGATGTAAAATCCTCAACCCCAAGAATTTGATTTCGATGTATTTCATTGCAATAGGAAAGAATCCTAAAGCAATGCAGTCTCGGATGTAAAATCCTCAACCCCAAAAGTTTGAATTTGATGTATTTCATTGCGATAGGGAAAGAATCCTAAAGCAATGCAGTCTCGGATGTAAAATCCTTAACCCCAAGAATTTGAATTTGATGTATTTCATTGCAATAGGGAAAGAATCCTAAAGCAATGCAGTCTCGGATGTAAAATCCTTAACCCCAAAAGTTTGAATTTGATGTATTTCATTGCTATAGGGAAAGAATCCTAAAGCAATGCAAGTCTCGGATGTAAAATCCTCAACCCCAAGAATTTGATTTTGATGTATTTCATTGCGATAGGAAAGAATCCTAAAGCAATGCAGATCTCTGATGTAAAATCCTCAACCCCAAAAGTTTGAATTTGATGTATTTCATTGCATATAGGAAAGAATCCTAAAGCAATGCGATCTCGGATGTAAAATCCTCAACCCCAAGAATTTGAATTTGATGTATTTCATTGCAATAGGAAAGAATCCTAAAGCAATGCAGTCTCGAATGTAAAATCCTCAACCCTAAAAGTTTGAATTTGATTGAGATTTGATTTGAGATCTGGAAAGATTGAATTTGAAATTTGATTGAGATTTGATTTGGAATCTGGAATGTTGAATTTAAAATTAGATTGAGAATTTGTGCTCATTTTGTTTATTATTATTATTATTTTAACGATTCAAATTTTATTTCATCGTGAACTTGGAGTTCATTCTTTTTTTATTTAAATTTTTAAGGAAAGTTTTCTTTTATTTTTTTTGTTTCTTTTCTGTTCTTTATTCGAAGTTCATTTAACTTTAATGGCATTTCTCAGTCATCTTGCACAAAAGAGGTGAAGGCCAAAAGTGTGACATGGTCACTTTCATTCCAATCCTGCTGAAGATACATCATACAATTCAATATGGAATACATCTCATACAATCCATGTAGACTCAAAACGGACTATGTATGATCTTTGCCGGTCCATCCAAAAAGGTATCTGTCAGAAATCCATGTCTGAATAGTGAGGTACATGGTCAATAACATCACCTTCTAAGTCATCCTCGGCAAGGATGTCGTATGGATGTACGTTGGAGGTGTGATATTTTCTATGTAACTCACGAACTCGTAAGTGCCGGAGGTTCTCTAGCTCCGGGTCCGGCCGGAAGTGGTAAGGTGCTTTCCGTCATCCATCCTTCTAAAAGTAACCGAGATCCGCTTCACGGGTACTCCCGGTATGCAATGTTTAGCGACATCCGCTCCGTTGCCCTTCGGTATCATGACGGAACCTACCGGTAATGGTATCTTTATCGGCCCTGGAACTCACCGGGCCCGCTATCCGGAGGTCGGATCCGAACATGATATTACACTCGTTCGTAAAAGAAACTGTGCAGAAAGGTCCGACAAAGTCGTGGTGATCTATGTGCGGGTATGCGATCACCCTTCTTGTAAATGTTAATGATGCAACTGCTGGGTATGCAATCCGCCGGCGCATCTCTCCATGTTATCATTCTCTTTACCATCCTTTTGATGACTAATGGCATCGGATCCACTCGGCCATGACGGAGTATTCTCGGTGGGTTTCCCTTCCCGTCTTCTCGCGAAGTCAGTAGCAAGCATCCACATTGTATTGTAATTCTACCTTTCCCCGGCATCCATCTCCGGGTTCCGAGTAAGTGTTTTCTCTTAGGCGGCCCGCTCGGCCCATTCTTTTCAAATCCCGGATGCGATCCACGATTTGTTGTTGTTCGCATTCGAGAACACGTCCGTATGTAGCTCGAGGCCTTCTAGTATATTGATCCTCCCGCCTCTGATTCTCTCGAAGTATTCAAAAGTTTTCTTCTTGATATTCTGCATTCTTTCTAGCTCGTATTCTGGAATAATTTGCAAATGGCGAGGCTTGGTGACATACTGTGGGATATACGGCTCAATCCCTTCACGTTCTTCTGCATACCACGGCTCCTCGGGGATGGTGTCCATCGGGACATCCTCCGGGGTTGCTTCCGCAACAAGGTTATGCATTATCGGTGGCTTTATCTGGTGGCGTGGTAGCCTTCCTTCTTCTGTTCTCCTTAAGATTTCCCTGGTCTCTTCTGTTATCCTAGGAGCTGGCCTCCTTCCTTCAGGTTCCTGGTGAAGTGGTGTCCTTGAAGTATATGCACTGGCAGTAGCAACTGCCTCGTCGCGCTGGTCCGTCGCTAGTTTGGTTAACATCTTGCGGATACGGCGATTTTTATTTCTTCGCCGAGTCATCGTGAGAGTAGCTCTTCGTACTTCCCGACTTCACGTGGGCGCGGCGCCGACAAGCTACCCTCTCCGCCGTAGAGACTACGGACTTGATTCTCTTGTCTTCTTCGGCGTTTGTTTTCCTTTTCGTCGCCGGATTGGTGGCTTCGGCCACCCACTTTCATTACTCGTCTCGACCGGGCGAGTTCCTCTCGATCAACGGGACTCGGCCACTTTCCTCGTATTGCGAGCCCGCCGGTGCGGAGTCCGAGTCAATCTCTATTATCGCTCCATCTTTCACCCTCTTTTGGTCCGAGTGCAAGGCTTACGCCATTTCTAAAGTTCGGGACCAACCGCCCGTTCGACATTTCCCCGCGAAAAGACAAGGAAAAGGATCGGGGGCTATACTAAGAACAAGAACATTAAGAAAATGTTTATTAAAGACATTTTTTTATTATTTTTTTATTTTTAAATTTAACAGGAATGAAGTGGGATAAGATCAGGAAGAGATTTTGATTTGGAAGAGAAAACAAGGAAAACTTTATTATCATGATTTTATTTATTTTAGCACATTTTTTATTATTTTTTGGGTTAGGACCCAGTCATAAGTAATTGCTTCGCCCGTGCTTCTAGGGATGAAGAATTCATTCCTTCGAAACATCAAGTAGCGTAATACTTCTTCAAGTATCGTCCGTTGATCGGAAGCATATGTCGTTCTCCTCGGCGATTCACTAGCCGGTAGGAGCCTCCCGAGTATACCGCTTCAACCACAAACGGTCCTTCCCAAGTGGGTTCAAATTTTCCTCCTACCTTGCGGTGTGCAAGGATAGGTCTCTTGAGAACGAGAACTAAGTCACCAACTTTGAAGGTTCTTGGGCGGACCCGCCTCGTCGTGGGCTTGAACCATCTTAACTCGGTATGGTCTCCAAGTTCTGTCGTGCTGCCAGTCTTTTCCTTCCGAGCTTTCCAATTCTTCTAGTCGTAATTTGGCATTCTCTTCTGTCGTGATTTTGTTTGCAACTCGTCAATTTTGAGTGAAGGAAGCCGGACTCTACGAGGTAACACCGCCTCGGACCCATACACCGAGCGTAAGGTGTAGCTTGAGTAGGAGTTCTGAAGGTTGTCCGGTAGGCCCATAAGGCTTCCAATAATTTCTCGTGCCAATTTCTCTTATTATCATCCAAAGTTTTCTTTAAGATTTGAACGAGAGTTTTATTAAAAGCCTCAGCCAGGTCGTTTGCTCTTGGGTAGTAAATTGTTGAATACCGCCAGTCGATTCCGTGTCTCCTGACAAAATTGTTGATTGTGTGCTCACCTCAAGCTTCTCCTCAGGAACCTTTTTTTTTTTTTGCTCCTTTGTTTTCTGAGAATTACTGTATCTGGCAGTGCATATTTTTGTTAAAGATTTTGAATGTCAAAACTCCCCTAATTAATAATTCCAAAATGTTTCTTAACATGAATCCTGGGATATTATAACTTATTCGAAAGTCCGGACCCAGCCACATGGCGGGAAATTAAAAGGCCCTTGATGTCCCGGATCAATTACTCGTATTTCAACCACACTACTTCATTTTGAAATCAATTTAGGACCCAGTCCAAATTCCTTAAAGTAAACGACTCAGTTATTAGAGCATTAATTTCATTCTTCCCTGAAACCATAGTCTTAGCAAAATATCTAAATTTAAGCTTTCCAAACATTGAGCATTAATTCCAATTGAAGCAAACAAATCGCCTGAAATCATATTGATATAACTTATTCCAAGTTCCTTTCAAATATTCATCAGGGATTGTTAGCTTCCATTCTTGAAGTTTTTCTCCAGCCATTCTTTAAAACTGATATAGCCTTCAATGGTGTGCCCAAGCATTCTGTGATATGGGCAATAGTTGGGATGATTCTTCTTGTTAACTTCCGCTGGTTTCTTTGCCTTAGGCAATCTGAACTTGGTCTTCTTAATCAAATTTTGAAACATCTTTTCCACTGCCTCATCTTTGAAAGAATATACTTCGCTTAGTTTCTCGGCCGTAGACGGACCCTCGTCTTCCATCCATCCGAAGCGACCACTCGTTGAGACGATTGTTGATAGTACCGTTGTCGAGGCCGTTCAATCCGGATCTCGCATTGGTCGCTTGCCTTTATCCACCACTGCCATTGTCTCGTACTCCTCAAATGTCTCGACCGGCTCTAGCTTTTAAGAATTTTCCGGAAAACCCAACTGTTTGGCTTCCTCTTGCAAACTTCCGGCTTTGCAAAGTAGTTTCTCGAACGTTTTGATTGTGAATCCTTTCGAGGAGAAATGCAACCGGTCCATGGATGCTCTTTAAGAGAATTTCAACCGCATGTTGCTCCCGGAGCCGTGGCTCACACTTCAGGCTTAAATTTCTCCATCGCAAAATGTAGTCTACCAATGTTTCGGCTGACTTCGTCGCTCCACCACAAGATCACCGATGGTGATATGGTGTCTAGCTCCAACGAACCGCTTAACAAAGAGGTATTCCAATTCTACGAACGTTCTCACCGAACCATTTAGCAGCTCTGCGTACCAGTCGAATGCAACCCCCGAAAGGCTATTCACAAATTGACGACACAACAATGCATCGCTACCCCCCGCGTTGTAGTAACTTGCTCGAAAGTGTGCAACATGCTGTCGGGGGTTTCCGGTACTATCAAAAATATTGAACTGAGGTGATACGAAACCTCTGGGATATTGAACAACATCAAACTCTTCAGGGTATGGTCTACCCTTCAGAATCGATGTTCGTTCTTTAGATCGAGCCGTGGCTTCTCTCACTCGCTCGTTCCACCATTTCGCTTAATGTCTTGTTCGGTACTCGGACCCCGAACCGAATCCCTCTTCCGTTGTACATCGACGGTGAACTCCCTTCTTTCATCCGTAACATTAATGTTCTCTAGTTGGTTTGTTTCCGGAGGTGTTATTCGCGATGATTGTGACTTTCCTCGAATTGTGGCCATAGCAGTCATCACTTCTTCTAGTTGCTTCTTCAAATGGTTGATATGTTCATCTCGTTGTTGAATGGCCCTTTGCTAATCCTCTCGCGGCGTTCTCTTCACCAAAAGGCGGAGTGTCGCTCGCGGATAATGTTGATCGGGTCTCGACGACGTCGATTTCTGCAAATTCACCTTCCATGAAATCCGCTAGTTCGTAATCTTCCTCTTCAATGTTGTTTTTCCGATCTTTAGACGGTTGTGCAATGTTAGCTCGAAGCTTTTCCACGACCTCCTCAATTGACTTTCCTTTCGATGACTTTAAGGTCAACTCGGAGATTTTCGAGAAACATCACTTATTTCCCCGAGCACCGGTGTCGTCGCGTAGAAGTCAATTGAATCATCCGAAATCATATTTATAGAACCTTTTTCGGGTTCTTTTAAATATTCTTCCCGGATTACCACCTTTCCACTTCGAAATTCTCCTCAAGCCAATCCTCGAAGCCGAAGCAGTCCTTAATGGTGTGTCCAACGAACCTCGTGGTATGGGCGGCACCTCGGATGTCCTTTCTTGTTGATCTCGTCGGGTTTCTTCGGCTCGGTAGTCCGAATTCGGCCTCTTGATTAGATTTTTGAAAATCTTTGCCACGGCATCATCCTTGAAGGAATAGTTTCGTGTAACCGATCCGACGTTGTTGGAACCTTTCTTTCGCCTATCTCGGTACGAGTCTCATCCGGAACAACCGTTCTTCGTACCGTTGCAAGTGCTCGTTGCGGCCGCTTGACTTTCGGAATCCCTCGATCGCGTTTCCATTCTTGTGCCTTTGTCATTTGTACGGACTTCAAATCGGACCCAATCTTGAACTTAGAAGACGACAAAACACAAGCATCAACTCGACTCTTCCTCATGTAGAATATCTTTTCCTTTAATCAGCGGGCGACCGGTACATGCGGTAATGAATCCGACAAGTAGGAGCAGAAATAGCTTTTAGGAGACGTCCCAACGCTTGTAATGACAACGAGTTCTTTTCAATCCATTCCTTCTTTGGCATGGGAAGTTCCTCAACGTACTTCGAGTCGAACATTACAATAAGCTTAACGGACTTTGCTCATTTCGGGCTTCACTATTTCAATAGCCACATCCCCAAACTTAACTTCAACATCGTTGAACCCTCGTCCAAACTCGATGACCGACGGATCAGGCAGCTCATCCCTACCGACGGTGAACTCTACTCCGGAGGCGAAAGAAAAGATCAACTTCGGTGAAGACATTGTCCCCGTCATTCGAAGAAATCCCGAAGTCGCTGACGTCCCGTGTCTTGTAATTTCAGCGGTAATACTCAAGTTAACGCACTTGTCCCGTAAACTCGGGCATCCTTTAAAATTTATTCATGTGAAATTTTTTTATCTCAAAATTTTGCATTTTGTTTTATTATCGTGTATTCGATGGGTTTTCAGAATTTCATTTTGAATTGAAATTTTAACAAAATTTTATTTTGTTTAGAGTTTATTGGAAGGTTATTAGAGCGGAATTTCAGTTTGACATGTTTACAACAAGTCAAACCTAAAGAAGAATGAAGTATCGGACCCAGTCCGAGATTTAGAGGAGGTCGAATTCACATTCAAATCACATGAATAAATCGCTCCAATTCTAACACATCTATCGGGGGTCTACCTCGCCTCTTTAGGGAGGTGGGAGGATTCCGGAACCTCTCTGTTTAGGGGTGTCTAAACAAATGGCTCCGTAATCCAAAAGGAGTCGACTATACTCACTCAAGACAGAAATGAGCGGGGTACGTCAACGGAAAGAATAGTAGTTTGGTCCACTAGTGGCATGGACTCACTACCGATTTATGAAAGCAAAACCATCCGATCAAAATGGAGAGAGAAACTTTTCTCACGGAGTCGCCGTAAGTTGTCGGCATATTTTCAGGTCGTGTGTTTTATTTTGAAAAATGGTCGCCTACAGAAATTGTCGGCGAATTTTTAATTTAATTTAAATAAATAATTTTGAAAAGTAGTATTTGATTTTGAAAATAATTTTAAATTTGAAGGTTTTAAGATATGAGATTAAACCGATCTCACATCCCAAATAGTTTATATAAACGAGCACCGCACCACAAACCGTGTATCTATCCCTAAGGATAGACACACTGCTTGATGATGGGGCTCGATTAAATAAACTAGAAGATTTGTGACATCCGTTTGGTCTGCGAACCAATTTTATAAGCCGACAAATTCCCCTGCTTAATATGAAAGTATTAAACAGGGTTTATATTACCTGGGTTCTTTAAAATTCCCTATAAGGGCAAGCCCCTATAGTTAATTACATCTTAAGTGACGGAATCACCTAAGAAAACTCTCGATAATAACCAATAATTCTGCTCTCAAGAATTTCAAAGTTTAAGTTCTCAAAGGATCGAATTTTGGAATTTCAATAGTGGAATGGATCAAATTTGGAACATTTTGTTTTGGGAATTCAAAGGAAGAAAAGTAGGAGAAATCACAGATTCGAAGCGAACTTCGGTAATTTCCCGACTATCCTATTGTTTGGCTTGGATTTAGGAAAGTCCTAATGTTTATTTAATATTTCAATCTCGCCAATTTTAATTAATTAGGGCTTATATTTGTATGATAAAATCATACAAATAGCCTCGAAGATGTGAGGGTTTATGTCGTATCGGACGACTACCTCGGAATCCTAAGACCGGTTAGGGCTTAATTTGCAATGCAAATGCCTAACGAAGAGTTGAGGATTTATGTTGCACTAAGCGAACTACCTCGAAGTCCTATGGCTTTGTTATTTAATTCTAGGAAAGTTTTGTCGAAGTAGACTCGGAGTTTCATCGATGACGATGGCCGTGCTGCCCACCATGCTCCGAGCTCCTTGTTGTTGCAGAGTTTTAGTTTTAGAAGTCATAAATCAGGGGATGAGAAAAGTATTTTGGTTTAGAGAAAATCTTAATTTCCAAGTGTTTTTTACGTTTTAATTAAAACAAATCTTAAAGTTGATTATAACGACACCGGTTAAGATCCCACGGTTCCATCCTTCCGCATCATTATTTTTATCGGATTCACTTAGTCCGGATGAATTTGCTAAACTCAACCGAATGAGTTCCACACTTTCATTTAGACCGTGGAAATCCCGTTAGCAACACGTAGGTTACATCATCCGAGGTATTCCCGATCATCCAACATGACGTTTTAATTTAATTGTAATTGTAGTTTTGTGTTACGTTTGTGATTAAATTTTGAGTTGTTTTATATTTTGAAATGTTGTGGCGGTGAATTTTATCTTGCAATAACTTTTAACTTAGTTTTGGTTTCAGCTTTAGGGACTATCCTAAAGGTGTGGGTTTTCATGCAACGAGTTGTTTATCATGCAAGAAAAGTAAGTGCGATGCGATTAATGAAATTAGCAATAATGTAAATTGCAAGAAAGTAAATTGCAATAAAATAAAAGCGTACCCGGAGGGTCTTCCCGTCATCCCAAGTCGCACTTAAAACACAATTAGAATATTTAAGCAAGTTCCTAGGTAAAGCTAAGGTAAGGGTTATGGTTTTCTACCAAATTCCTAATCCTATAGCTAGTCATTTCCTATGACGTCTAGATTCCTTGTGTTTTTGTTTGAAGACGATTTTCTTCATCAAAGAACAATTAAATTCAATTGTTCTTATAAACATCCTATCATATTGAGAAAGTGTTTAAGAAGAATCTTAAACATCTTTTCAATATTGCTAGAATTGTTTTAAGTCCAAATGAATTTAATTATACAAATGAATTAATCGTCCAAGAATCTCAAGTTTTGTTATCTTGCTCAGATGAACTAGGATATTTGAATGTCCTATAAGTGAAGTAACATTTCATTTAATATTCTGTTTAGGAGTTATGATAACTAAAGCTTTTGGGGTAAATTGGTGTTCAAATGGTTTGTGATTTAGTTTAATTTCAATTAATGGGTTTAAATTTGGAATAGTGTTCAAGTTATTTTAGATTTATTTTGAATTCTTTATGTCTTTGGGGATGTTATATTTAATTCAACTTAATTTAATTTAATTTAATTTAATTGAGTTTTAATTCTATTTAATTCAATTTAATTCAATTTAGTTTGATTTGATGTTACATTAAATTAATTTGATTTGATTTAATTTTAATTTAATTTGATTTAATTTAATTTAATTTAATTTAATTTAACTTAATTTTAATTCATTTAATTTAATTTAATTTTTAATTTGGTTTAACTTAATTTAATTTGATTTTATTTATTTAATTTAATTTAATTTAATTCATTTAATTTAATTTAATTTGTTTATTTAATTTAATTTAATTTAATCTTTAATTTAATTCAACTTTTAATTTTAATTTAATTTAATTTAATTTAATCAAATTTAATTTACTTAATTTAATTTAATTTTTAATTTAATTTTATTTTTAATTTTAATTGAAATTTTTGAAAGAGTTTAATAATTTAATTTTAGTTTAATGATTAAGTCTTTTAATATTTTGAATTTGAGTTATCATTTTAATTAAGAATTGAATATTAATGAGATGATTAATTTAGGGAATTTTAAATTAAAGAATAAATCTCTTCCTAATAATATCCCTATTTTAATAATTCCAATTTTATTATTCTTCCAAATTTAATCAATTATTTAATTAAGGTTTAATTATTTTAAATTGCTTAATGGGTTTCTACCCTTTAATTATTTAAATTTCAATCATCCAAATCAGATTAGGATCAAATATTTTACTTGTTAATTTTTTATTAAACCTAAAGTTTTAATTAAGGATTAAAAATTTTAATTACCACTTTACCCTTTAAGCTTAATAATTTCATAACTCACTAAATTGAACTCAAATGAACTTGAAATTTTTATGTGACTTCACTCATATGTCAATAAAGACATGAGAGGAGAAAATGTGATTTTTCTGTATTTAATTTATTTATATAATTATTTTTAGTAGAAAATAGAGATTTCCAAGGAAAATTTAATAACATGACCAAGGGAAAGTTTCTGTCCTTAAGAAAATTAGGGCACATTCCTAATGACAAGAGGACTAATTGGACTAATTTTGGTGATTTTTTGAATTATATTATTTTTATTATAATTATTTTAAGTTTTGGAGTGTTAATTAATTTTAAAATAAAATAAATGTTGAAAAATGAATTTTATATTTTTCAAAAATCTCTTTGATATCAAGGAAGTCAGAGATTTAAATTTTACAATTTTCTGATTTTTCTATGATTTATTATAATTATTTTAGTGAAAATGCTAGAAAATACATTTTTTTAATTTTAAAATTACCCTAGAGCTTTAAAATTTAATATCTCACTAAATAGACCTAAGAAAAATATGGGGTTTGTTCCTAAGTGATTAAAATTCTAAATGTGACATTTTGGTGAATTTTATTATTTTTGTGATTTTTATTATTTTTTAATTATTAAAATATTAAAATAATATTAAAAAATCAACTTTTTAGAAAATTGAAATTTTAATTTTCTTAAATTCCCTAATATCAGAGAGGCTCCAAAACCAATTTGGTGAATTTTTGAAAGATATTTTGAAAGTTATGAATTTTTAAAGTTTAAAATGACTAAGTGGCTTAATCAGCCGACTTAGTAAGGCTAACAAGTCCGATTGATCCTCAAATTTTTATGGTGGGTTCCTCTGATCCTAAAGGTCAGTGGAGAATTGATTTCAAGTCAATTTGATGTATGGTTAGCTCTAATTAATTAGAGGTCCATTTTGGGTGTTTAAGCCGATTAGGGTTGTTTTAAATGAACTAACTCAGAACCTATTTTTCCTAGGGTCCTCTGGTCATAAGGAACATCACCAAATTTTCCTAGAATTTATTTCACAACATGCTATTTACTGGAATTAAAATACTCAAAACAGTGACATGAATTTGAAAAATCAATAACTCTTCATAGGGATGGCCTTTAACTTTGGAAAATTCAGGGAATGTTCCCAAATTTAGAGGCTTCAAAAGCCTTATGGTCTCATGTCATGGTGAATTGTATACATGCATGGAGAATTGAAATAGTGAGAGAGTAAATAAATAATTAAAAATAAAATACTTAATGAAATTAAATGATTTCTTTTTCACATTATTCTCCTCTGTTCACTGAGCAAGAGGGTATTTTTATTTTATTTTTCTGATTTTTCTACACAAAGTTATGAATTTTTGAAGTTTAGGGAATTAAATAAATAGAAAATACCCCTAATTTTCTATTTATCCACGCGGCGCCACGTCAACCTCGGCAGCTCCGAAACGCCGCGTGTCGCGCTCCCATTCGACGCCGCCATCTGACTCAGCGCTCCGGGGGCCCGCTGTATCGTTCCGTCTTCTGGCCGTCCGTCCGCGCGTGTATTGAATGGACGACATCCGTTCATCGTCCCCGAGCGTCCTCACCCGAGATCCGTCCACACTAAATCCCTAAGATCTCACTCGATATTCAATGGATTTTCATGTTCTTATGCTCTATAGATTCATCTTGAAGAGACGAACACATCTATACGGTGATCATGCATTGAAATTAAAGCATTTGAAATGGAGAATCTCCAGAAGCTCGGGATGAAGAATTAGCTCATACCTTTGCTCGGAGAAGTGTGGCTTCGATCCGAGGGTTGTTGCACCTTCGATTGGATCCCGCAAGCTCCGGATGAAGTCTCCCGGTCCGGTGAATTGTCTCAGATGTGATTTCGACCAAGCCCGATCACAAAGCTTGGAGGCGTGGAGCAACCGGGTGGCCCGGAGATGGGGCTTTTGCTGGTGGACACCTTCCCTTGGTGCCGTGAAGGTGTAGGACCAATCGATTTGAGGATTGATCCTTTGTGGAGAAGTGTCCTGGTTTTGGGTGGAATTTCGGTTGAGAAATTGGATTTTGTTAGTGGGGATTAGGGCGAATTGACACCTGGGGATCAACTCTGCTCTAAGGGTGGAGAAGGGTTTGGAACAATTTTGGCAGAGTTTCGGCAAGGTTTGTGCAACTCTCTTCTCATGGCCGTGAGGGGGTGGTGTTTAAATAGGAGAGGGTGGAGGGCCTCCCAGGGAGAGTTAGGGCGTGGGATCGACGCTTGCTGGGCATGGGAAGAACGGCCATGGTGGCCATTGGGCATGGGGCGGCTCGACAGGGGAGAATTCCTAGGTTGGCTCACATGTGAGCTCTCGGCCATGGTATTTTCCGGCGGCTCTGGTGGCCGGCCGGCCGAGCATGGGTCACCCTCGAGGTCGGGTGGTCGTGGCTGGAACTTGGTGCGAGCAATCGGCAAATGCCATGTGTAAAGAGCTTGGATTGAAATGGAATGGGGGGAAGACCATTTTGGGTTCAAATGAGTCAACCCATGGTTTTGGGCTAGGTTCACCACCCAAGGCCTGGTCTTGGGCTGAAAAGGGTCACTTGGGTCAGCCAAGAAAGAATGGTGTGGTCTCCATCCATGATGAGGTGGCTAAGCATGGTTTAGTGTGTGACATGCTTAAGGTAAAAAAGGGTTTAAGGAGGATTAGGAAAGGGGCCCCTCCTTTTGCCATTAATGGCTTGATCACATGTCAAGCCTTCCATGGCTTCATGTGGCTTGTCCATGGCTTGCATGGCTCATCTTTGGCTTGGGAAAAGTGAAGTCAATTTCATGGAAATGGATTTAAGGAAAATTTTGGTATTTAGGGGTGATTTGGCATGAGGCTTGATTTGGAATTATTTGATGATGAATTTAGGACTTAGGTATTAAGTTTAATTGAAAGTATGATGAGGGGAAATATCATATGGGCTTTGGGACCAATTTTGGGCCTTTGGATGTGGTGAAGGATGGGCTTTTAAAATGGTTTAGGAAAGTGGGCTTTTGAATTTTAAAAGGGATTTTGGGATGAAATTTTGTAAAGAGGTTGGGCCAAATAATTGTTGGGTTTAGCTCATGGATGTGTCATGAGTGACTTGAAGCAAATTGGGGGTGATTTGGGTTTGAATTGGGTTGAATTTGGGCTCTTATGGTGAATGGGCCAATATAGGTCCAAGTGGGCCAAGTTGAGCCAATGTTGGGCTAGGGTTGAAATTGATGTAAAATTAATGTTGAGAAATGTTTATGGGAGTGTTTCAAAGAGGTTTTGACTTTGGTTGGGCTTT
>CM040431.1:31729935-31824935 GCA_022702705.1 Papilionanthe hookeriana x Papilionanthe teres
TTTTAATATTTTAATAATTAAAAAAATAATAAAAATCACAAAAATAATAAAATTCACCAAAATGTCACATTTTGAATTTTAATCACTTAGGAACAAACCCCATATTTTTCCTAGGTCTATTTAGTGAAATATTGAATTTTAAAGCCCTAGGGTAATTTTAAAATTAAAAAAAATATATTTTCTAGCATTTTCACTAAAATAATTACAATAAATCATAGAAAAATCAGAAAATTGCAAAATTTGCTTCTCTGGTTTCCTTGATATCAGAGAGATTTTTGAAAAATATAAAATCCTTTTTTCAACATTTATTTTATTTTTAAATTAATTAACACTCCAAAACTTAAAATAATTATAATAAAAATAATATAATTCAAAAAATCACCAAAATTAGTCCAAGTGGTCCTCTGGTCATTAGAAATGTCCCCTAATTTTCTTAAGGACAGAAACTTTCCCTTGGTCATGTTATCAAATTTCCCTTGAAAATCTCTATTTTCTACCAAAAATAATTATATAAATAAATTAAATACAGAAAAATCACATTTTCTCCTCTCATGTCTTTATTGATATATGAGTGAAGTCACATAAAAATTTCAAGTTCATCTGGGTTTAATTTAGTGAGTTATGAAATTATTAAGCTTAAGGGGTAAAATGGTAATTAAACTTTTAACCCTTAATTAAAACTTTAGGTTTAATAATAAAAATCAACAAGTAAAATATTTGATCTTAATCTGGTTTGGATGATTGAAATTTAAATAATTAAAGGGTAGAAATCCATTAAATAATTTTAAAATGATTAAACTTTAATTAAATAATAGATTAAATTTGGAGGAATAATAAATTGGAATTATTAAAATAAGGGATATTTATTAGGAAGAGATTTATTCTTTAATTTAAAAATCTCTAAACTAATTATATCATTAATACTCAATTTTTAAATAACATGATAACTCAAATTTAAAATATTAAAAGACTTAATTAAATTATTAAACTCTTTTAAAATTTTAATTAAAATTAAAAAATAAAGCAAATTAAAGATAAATTAAATTAAAATTAAATTAAATTTAACAATTAAATTAAATTAAATTAAATTTAATAATTAAATTAAATTAGATTAAATAATTAAACTAAATCAAATTAAACAATTAAATTAAATTGAATTAAATTAAATTAAATTAAATAAATTAAATTAATTAAATAAAATTAAATTAAATCAAATTAAATTAAATTAAACAATCAAATTAAATGAAATTAAATTAAATAAATTAAATTAAATTGAATAACTAAATTAAATTAAATCAAACTAAATTAAATTAAATCAAATTAAATTAAATTAAATCAAATCAAATTAAAGTTAAATCAAATCAAATTAATTAAACACCAAATCAAATTAAATTGAACTATGTTAAACTAAATTAAAACTCAATTAAATTAAGTTAAATTAAATATAACATCACCTAAGACATAAAGAATTCAAAATAAATTTAAAACAACTTGAACACTATTCCAAATTTAAACCCTTTAACTTAAATCAAATCATTTGAATACTAATTTACCCTCGAAAGCTTTAGTTATTATAACTCCTAAATGGAACGTCAAATGAAGTGCTACTTCACTCATAAGATATTCAAATGTCTTAATTCACTCGAGCAAGTTAACAAAACTTGAAAACCTCGGACGATTGATTCATTTATATAATTAAATTCATTTGGACTTAAAACAATCTCGAAAATATTGAAAAGATGTTTAAGATTCTTCTTAAGCACTTCCTCAATATGATAGGATATTTATAAGAACAATTGGACTTAATTGTCCTTCGATGAAGAAAATCGTCCTCAAACAAAAACACAAAGAACCTAGACGTCATAGGAAATGACTAGCTATAGGATTAGGAATTTGGTAGAAAACCATAACCTTTCCCTTAGCCTTACCTAGGAACTTGCTTAAATATGCTAATTGTGTTTTAAGTGCAACTTGGGATGACGGGAAGACCCTCCGGTACGCATTTGTATTATTGCAATTTACTTTCCTCGCAATTCATTTTCCAAACAATTTACATTATTGCAATTTACTTTATTGCAACTCGCGTTTATTTTTCTTGCATGATAAAACAACCGTTGCATGAAAACCCACACCTTTAGGATAGCCCCTAAAACCGAAACCAAAATTAAGTTAAAAGTCATTGCAAGATAAAATTCACCGCCACAACATTTCAAAATATAAAACAACTCAAAATTTAATCACAAACGGAACACAAAACTACAATTACAACTAAATTAAAACGTCCTGTTGGATGATCGGGAATACCTCGGATGATGTAACCTACGTGTTGCTAACGGGATTTCCCACGGTCTAAATGAAAGTGTGGAACTCATTCAGTTGAGTTTAGCAAATTCATCTGGACTAAGTGAATCCGATAAAAATAATGATGCCGGAAGGATGGAACCGTGGGATCTTAACCGGTGTCGTTATAATCAACTTTAAGATTTGTTTTAAATAAAACATAAAAAACACCCGGAAATTAAGATTTTCTCTAAACCAAGACACTTTTCTCAACTCCTCGATTTATGATTTCTAAAACTAAACCTCTGCAACAACCAGGAGTTTGGAGCATGGTGGGCAAGCACGGCCATCGTCGTCGGCAAAACTTGAACCTACTTCAGCAAAACTTTTCTAGAATTAAACAACCAAGCCATAGGACTTCGAGGTAGCTTGCCTAGTGCAACATAAATCCTCAACTCTTCGTTAGGCATTTGCATTGCAAATTAAGCCCTAACCGGTCTTAGGATTCCGAGGTAGTCGTCCGATACGACAATAAACCCTCACATCTTCTAGACTATTTGTTTGATTTTATCATACAAATATAAGCCCTAATTAATTAAAATTGGCAAGATTGAAATATCAAATAAACATTAGGACTTTCCTAAATTCAAGCCAAACAATAGGATAGTCGGGAAATTATCGAAGTTCACTTCGAATCAGTGATTTCTCCTACCTCTCTTCCTTTGGATTCACAAAACAAAATGTTCCAAAATTTGATCCATTCCCTATCGAAATTCCAAAATTCAATCTTTGAAAACCTTAAACTTTGAAATTCTTGAGAGCAGAATTATTGGTTATTATCGAGAGTTTTCTTAGGTGATTCCCGTCACTTAAGATGTAATTAACTATAGGGGCTTGCCCTTATAGGGAATTTTAAAGAACCCGAGTAATATAAACCCTGTTTAATGTTTTCATATTAAGCAGGGGAAACTTGTCGGCTTATAAAATTGGTTCGCAGACCAAACGGATGTCACTAATCTTCTAGTTTATTTAATCAAGCCCCACTATCAAACAGTGTGTCTATCCTTAGGGATAGATACACGGTTTGTGGTGCGGTTCTCGTTTATATAAACTATTTGGGATGTGAGGTCGGTTTAATCTCATATCTTAAAACCTTCAAATTTAAAATTATTTTCAAAATCAAATACTACTTTTCAAATTATTTATTTTAATTAAATTAAAAAATTCGCCGCACAACTTCTGTTAGGCGACCACTTTTCAAAATAAAACACACAACCTAAAATATTGCCGACAATTTCTGGCGACTCCGCTGGGGAGAATTCCTCTCTCCATTATAATCAAATAATTCTGCTTTCAAAAATCGGTAGTGTATCCATGTCCCTAATGGATCAAACTACCCTTCTTTCCGTTGGAATACTATGTTCATTTCTATCTTGAACAAGTATAGCCAACATTCTCTCGGATTTAGGAGCCACTGTTTAGACACCCCTAAACAGAGAGGTTCCGAGATCCTTTTACCTCATTTCTGAGGTAGGGTGGACCCCCGATAGGTGTTAGATTAGGAGTGTTCCTTCGAGTCGAGAAGTCTTGCTTAAGACTTTCTTTCCCTTTCCAACTCTGAATCGGATTCCTTACCTTCTCTACACCTTTGAACGTTCCGTTCTAAATAAACAAACCCTCTAATAAGTGATTCTTTTAACAAATGATAAATATATGAACAAAGAATGAGTTCGGACTCTTTTCAATTCCTTTCTTTTCGTCCTAAAGAAAAGAAGCATAACTCGGACCGATAACCGGAATCTACCTTGCAGAAATGGAAGCCCCGAAACTGATTTTCTCCTTCACCAACGGACTGGACTTCGCCGTGCTATAAGGATGAGTCGCCCGACAATGGGGTCATCCGATTTGGACGAGGATTTGAACACACGAACGTCAAGGTCACCGACGTCTCCCTCTTTGCACTGACAAACAAGGTATCTGAAGCTGAGAAGCCACTGCTTGAGTTCAACCTTAGGTCGGCCCAAGAGTTTCCTCCCCTGCAAAGGGTCCCGACCAGGAGGAGTACTGTTCTTACTACCCCCACTGGTCTAGTTGTTTCTGCACCTACCCCGACTTCTGCCAAATCAAAGGGGAAAGAAATCCAGTAACTATGGTAAACCCGTTACCGTGGAGGGTACGAGATCTTCCTGTAAGACCTTCCGTTTTCGAAATCGGGTCCGGTTCGAAGATTCCTTCGCCGACAAAGACCCAAAGAAGAAATAGAAATAGAAGGATCGCCAGGAAGCCGTAGCCGCCGAGATTGCCTTCCCGAGGAAATTCCGCAGTTGCCGAATATACACCGTTACCGGAATATACACCATCGCCCGACTACATACCACTTTTTGGAGGAAGCAGGTTCCATCCCCTCTCCGCCGCAGAGGATGAGGAGAATGTTCGCAAGATTGCTGCCACATAACCACAGCCCGCATACTACAACGATAGCCGCAAGAAAAGAATCAGAACTACGCCGTTTGCTCGACTGCAAACTTTGGTAGAAAAGCTAGCGAAGAAGGAAAACTGCCCCGTGTCGGAAATTCTACGAAGGATAGGACGGGTGCCAGTCAAATCCCGTCTTGGGCCCCGAGTAGAACCCGCCGTCATGATAGAAAAGCCTAGCAAGAGAATGAAGGCTAGCCCGCCTGTCGTAGTATCGGGGTTACGGATTAGGGAGGATACCACCTTCCGAGCATTTGGCCGATGGACCATCCGGTCATAGACCTTCCGCTGCTAGAAGGATGGTGTGGCGTCCCACTACGGGGCGCTCGAGACCGAAACAGCAGCCCGAGAAAGAAAGTCTCGCCAGGAGGCCGGAATCGAAGAAAGTGCTACCGCGATGAAGGGGACTCATGAAAAAGGACCCGCAACCATCGCATGACAACCACAAAGATACACGAAAGCTCCGCTAGAAGATGCCATGGAAAAGTCGAGAACCGACATCCGACGGTTAGCAAAGAAAGAGAAGAAAAGTTCGGAGATGAGATCGACTCATCGGAATTCATGGACAACGAATATGCGGAAATCAACATGGTTGAGACACGAGCTTCATCGGCTTCTCAAGGTGCTCCTCGCGAGCCGCAGAAGAGAGGAGCCGGAACCGATGAAGATACGGCTTCGGGAAAAGACGACACGATCGCTCAAATGGCGAAGAGGATGGAAGAGATGGCCATAGCTCTAGCCACTCTCCAAAGTCAAGTACAACCACATAGAGAGACACCCCCAGAAGTCATTCACATCGTAGACGGAGGGAAGGAAATTACATCCGTCAATGGGGATGACCAGCTGAAAAAGGATACAACACAAAGTATGATCCCTGAAAAGGATATCAAAAACTTGGTAGAACAGCAGGTGCGAGAAGCCCTAGCACAATCGAAGAACGGGACATCTATTCGGACGGGTAGACCTTACCCAGAAGAATTCGACGCTGTCCAATACCCAAAGGGCTTCGTACCACCTCTCGTTTAAGACCTTCGACGGAACCGGGAACCCCCGACAAGCATGTTGCACACTTTCGTGCCGGTTGTTGCAATGCCGGCGGGAGCGATGCGCTACTCTTCCGACGAGCTCGTTAGCGATCCGTCAGGAATCGCCTTCGACCGGTATGCGAATTACCCAACGGTTCGGTGAAGACATTCTCGCAGCTAGAGAGCCTCTTCATTAAGCGATTTGCGGGAGCTCGGCACCACATCACTATAGGTGATTTAGTGGTAGAGAAACAAAGGCCGAATGAAACTTTGGTGGATTACATACTTCGATGGAGAAACTTAAGCATGAAGTGTGAACCACAACTGCAAGAACAACATGCAATCGACATCTTGCTTAAAAGCATTCACGGCCCGATAGCACTTCTCCTCAAGGGATTCACTATTAAGACTTTTGAGAAGTTGTTAAGCAAGGCCGGAAGCTTGCAAGAAGAGGCGAAGCAATTAAGTTTTGCCGACAAGACGGACAAGCGTAAGCCGGTGAAGACTTTCGAAAAGAAATCCGGGGTCGTTGCAACGAGTTGACAAAGGCAAACAACCGATGCAAATACCACCGTAACGGCCGCAACGAACCACAACAAAATTACCAAGAACCCCGGTCCAACTATCGATCGTCTCCGCAGAGATGAACAACCGTCTCGTCCGCAACGTACATTGAGGGAGCTTCGAGCGAGAGAATATCCGTTCAAGAATGAAGCAAGTACCAAAGATGTTCCGTAGCTTAATGAAAACTCCGGATTTCCAATCGCCGAGCCCAAAAGACCGAGAGGAAGTCAACAAGAAAGGTGATCCCAACTTTTGCCCCTACCATCGGATGCTTGGGCACAAGATAGAAGACCGCATTACCTTCAAAAGTTGGCTCAATGACAACCTTCGGAAAGGAAATATAACAATCCCGAAGGAGTACATGAAGGAACCCCGAAAGGAGGTTCCGTCAATGTTATCTCAACCGATCCCGTCATTCCGATAGATCCCTATGCAACCGACGATGGATGGACTACCGCCTCGGACGAGATCTTCGAAGAAGATTTTAGACAACATCCGAACCGCTTCGGTGCGAGCTTCAATTCGGAGTTCGAGACTCGTTAAGCCGGTACTTATCACTTGCGATAGAAGAGCCACCTCGACAGGAGAAAATCGAAGAGAAGAAGAAAATTGACGAAGAAGAGGGGACTCGAGACTCCTAAGGCTAGACTAGGGGCCGCTTATCCTAGGATAGTTGTTTCCGATTGGGGGAGAAATCCCTCGAACCTCTGATTTTGTATGATTATCTGCTCACTTCGGTGGGATCATATAATGATAAGGGTGATGGCGTTGGCTACGTTTTGACTGTTTCTAACGATTACGTAACTAGCGACAATCCGAGCGTCGATTTCGATACCAACAACAATTCTCAAATCATACATGATCTCGACGATCACAATGACAAAGAAGGCATCCATCAAGGA
This sequence comes from Papilionanthe hookeriana x Papilionanthe teres, assembly GCA_022702705.1. Taxonomy (NCBI): domain Eukaryota; kingdom Viridiplantae; phylum Streptophyta; class Magnoliopsida; order Asparagales; family Orchidaceae; genus Papilionanthe; species Papilionanthe hookeriana x Papilionanthe teres. The sequence goes on from CM040431.1 coordinate 31,737,182, forward strand.
GGCTACGAGAGCTCAACAAGCAACGGCTCTATCTGTGAGTTTCGAGGAGCTCCGGTTACGATAGAGTTAGAGCCTTCAGATTTTGAAGATAATCCAGAAGAGCCGATCATTCCGATTCGGGAGGAGACACCAAGCAAACTCAACACTAGATTCGAAGAAATTACGAAGTCAACTCGAGAAGTGGAAGAGTTCTACCTCCAAGAATGGGTCCAAAAGACAAAGGAAAGCGGTGGTTGTTCAAGAAGAACCAACCCCGACGGAAGACATACTCGTTCGAGAAGAAGCCGAGACGCAGGAAAACAAAGTGGACTACAACGTGCTAGCCCATCTTAGGAAACTACCGGCCAAGCCGAGCATTTACGACGCTCTCATCTTATCAAAGGAGATGAGAGAAGCTCCGATCAAGGCCTTACTTGATCCGGAAATTTGCTTAGCTCAGATGGCCGGAGATTCCTTGGATGAGGTTTGCTCGTTAAAGGAACAGCGAGGTGTCACCTTCACAGACAATGACCTACTACTTGGGACAGCAGATCACAACCGACCGTTGTACATTTCAGTTACGATTGGGAAGTTTACGCTCTCCAGAGTTTTGGTGGATCCAGGAGCATCAATCAATATAATGAGTCTTCGAACACTAGCATACTTGGAAATTGATGCTCGTGAGCTCGAGGCCGACAAAATGTTATTAAGAGGATTCAACCAGAAAGGAGAAAGAGCCCTCGGGTCAATAACGCTACTGATGAAAACCGGTGACTTAGCAAAGACAACCGCAAAATTTCATATAATCGATTCAGAAACGTCGTTCAACGCTCTACTGGGCCGACCATGGATACATGAAAACAGGATGGTACCATCATCTCTACACCAGTGCATCAAGTACTACGATGGAGGGGAACAGTGCATCAAAGGTGACTTACAACCATTCTCCGTACATGAGATTGGAGTCCATGAAGATGCGGCTTATTATGCACCGCCAAAGAAAACAATCTTCTCCGGAGATACCATAACAAATGAAGCAAAGAAAGTTCGAGACAACGAAGAACCTCGAAGTTCTAGTCCAACGGTCACTCACCACTCCCTTCCGGCGAGATGGTGAAGGTTTCTCCACAACTCGCATCCGAGGTCGAGGCCGGGGACGAGGCCGTGGTAGAGACACTAGGACAATTGGACAAAAGAAACCAGCCATCAATGTTGATTGGGAAGATAGTTCTGAAGAGGAAAAAGAAATCAAGCAAGAAGCAACAACAATAAGTCTAAAGAAGCCGCAATACAAGATCTCCCTCGAAGATGAAAAGAACGAAGAATACAAATCAATGTACGAGAAGATTAACCACTACGTACATACTATGACCCTAACTCCGATCCATTCTAATAAGATCGAGGGTATGGAGGTCAAAGAGGTACGTAGTGACGGTGCAAAGCCGATCAAATTCTACCGTGGTGCTTCTTCCTCCGAAACTGAAAATAATGTACAATTCGAAGATGTCACTTCATCGGAATTAATGGAATTACCTTTTGAGTGGTACTCTCCCTGTGTTCAAAATTTAATTCAACGTGGTTTCTTACCTCGACAATGGACAAAAGGCCAATCACAACATTTTGAAAAGTTATGGAATAACTCCGGCCGTCCTCCCAATTCAAAGTATGGACTCGGATTCGGCACGGTAGGGTCGAGTTGACGATACCGAATTTTGCTTGGTTGTCACTTGCAAGTCCAATGAAAACTGCATGGAAACTACGGATGAACTCGAAGATTTACAAATTGGAGACGCTCCACCGGAATTCGAAGAAGAAATTAAATCCACGATAGATGAGTTAACGGAAGTTAACTTAGGTACTAAGCAAAGAGCCTAGACCTACCTTTGTTAGCTCCTTACTCAATAAAGAAGACTCCGAAGAAATAATCAAGTTATTAATGGAATTTAAAGACTATTTTGCTTGGAGCTACGATGAAATGCGAGGATTAGCCCCGGAGGTTGCGGTCCATAAGCTAGGAGTGGATCCTACTTCGTTCCGATCGGACAAGGTCCCGTAAGAATGCGTCTGGAAATCGAACAACAAGTCATAGCCGAAGTTAAAAAACTAATAGACGCTAAATTTGTCCGTGAAGAACAATACCCGACTCGGTTAGCCAATGTGGTGCCGATCGAAAGAAGAATGGTCGGATCAAAGTTTGTGTAGACTTCGGAGACTTAAACAAGGCTTGTTCAAAAGATGAATTCCCTCTACCGATTCCAGAACCGATGATCGATATTGCTTCGACACATGAAATATTCTCATTCATGGATGGATCTTCGGGATACAACCGGATAAAAATGGCTCCGAGAAGATGAAAAGCTTACGACGATTCGAACGCCGATCGGAGTATTTTGCTACACGGTGATGCCATTCGGACCGAAGAACGCAGGAGCAACCTACCAAAGAGCAATGACAAGAATTTTTGATGATCTCATCCACAATCAAGTCGAGTGCTACGTGGACGATGTCGTCATCAAAAGCAAAGTAAAGGAAAACCACCTGTATGATTTGAGAATTGTTTTCGAACGATTAAGACAATTTAACCTTAAGATGAATCCCTTAAAATGCGCCTTCGGCGTCACCTCCGGGAAATTCTTAGGATTCGTTGTCCGACATCGTGGAATTGAAATCGATCCGGAGAAGATTAAAGCCATCTTAGAAATGCCGCCTCCCAAAACCTTAAAACAATTACGATCTTTTCAAGGGAAGCTGGCATATCTTCGACGCTTTATCTCAAACTCCGTCGAGTAGGTGTCAGCCTTTCTCGGCACTAGTTAAAAAGGACGCCAAATTTATTCGGGAAGAGAAATGCCGAAGGCCTTCGAAGACATTAAACGATATTTAATGACACCTCCTGTCTTAGCGAGCCCCGAGTCTCGGTGTAGACCGCTGATACTTTACACCGCGGCTTTAGACGACTCTCTCGGAGCCCTGTTAGCCTAGGTCAATGATGAGGGTAAAGAAAATGCTCTTTACTACTTAAGCCGTCGTTTACTCCCGACGGAAGTAAGGTATCCCGCAATTGAAAAGCATTGTTTGGCCCTGATCTTCGCCGCTCAAAAGCTCTGGCACTACATGCTTTCTCATAAGGTCAACTTGATTTCGAAGTTTAATCCATTGCAATACTTGATGACTCGTCCAACACTTTCCGGCAGACTTGCCAGATGGTCAATGATATTATTGCAATTCGATATAACTTTCGTGCCTCGCGTGCCGTAAAGGGACAAGTCTTAGCGGACTTCCTCGCGAAGCACACCCTTTGCCGGCCGAATCTCCTCTCAATGACGATTCGCCGGATGAACAAATAATGAGCCTAGAAGACCACGATGATCGACGTTGGGAATTGTATTTCGACGGAGCATCTTCAGCACACAAAGACGAAGAATCGCAAGTGATAGTGCCCGGTAAGGCAGGAATCGGGCTAATCTTTATAACACCGGAGCGGGGGATGTTAAGATACTCCTACCACTTGACAGAACCGTGTACAAACAACGAAGCATAATACGAAGCCCTCATAACGGGATTGGAATTAACCATTCAAATGGGAATAACAGACATCAACATCTACGGGGATTCACGAGTTAATCATTCAACGGATCGCCGGACAATACGAATTTCTAAAGCCAAGACTCGAACAATACTTCCAAGTATGGCATACAGACTGTTGGAACGATTCCAAATGTGACAATCTACAAAATTCCTAGAAAAGAGAATGCTTTAGCAGATGCTTTAGCCCGTCTCGCAAAAGAATTTGCTCGTTTGCAAGATGAATCGATGGAAGTGTCGGTTCACGGACGTCGAGTCCTATCACGACTCGACATAGACACAATACACAAATCAGCAAAAGAAAAAGAATCGGTTGCAGTAGTGACGGAAAACACGGAAGATTGGCGACGGACCATTGATGAACTACCCGCAAACGGGAAAAATACCGGACGATAGGTCGCTGGCCCATCGGATCAAGAAAAGAACTACGTCCTACGCATTAATAAACAACACATTATACGAAGGTCTTTTGATCAAATGTGGCTAAGGTGCCTAAGCGGGTCCGAGGCCCGTGAAATTGTTAAAGAGGTGCATTCAAGACTGCGTGGCGCTCACCGGTCGGGTCCAAAGATGAAAATGAAAATTAAAAGACTAGGGTACTACCGGCCCTCGATGATGACCGATCGCATGAAAATCGCCAAGAGCCGTCATCAATGCCAAGTGCACGGAGTGGTTCTACACCAACCTCCAAATGTGCTACACCCGACAATTGCGTCGTGGCCATTTGAATGTTGGGGCACAGATATAGTGGGTCCGATAGAACCACCATCTTCGAAAGGACATCGTTTCATTCTTGCGGCTACAGATTACTTTTCCAAGTGGGCAGAAGCAGTTCGACTTAGAGAAGTGAAAGCACACCACGTGCTGCGGCTTTTCAAGAACCAAGTTGTCTACCGTTTCGGAGTGCCGCGCGAGATCATCTCGGATAATGGGTCGGCATTCGAAGCACACAAATCAACAATTTTGTCGGGAGACACGGAATCGACCGGCGATACTCGACAATTTACTACCCAAGAGCAAACGGTCTCGTCGAGGCTTTTAATAAAACTCTCGTTCAAATCTTAAAGAAAACCCCGGACGATAATAAGAGAAATTGGCACGAGAAATTGTTAGAAGCCTTATGGGCCTACCGGACAACCTTCGTAACTCCTACTCGAAGCTACACCTTACGCTCGCGGTGTATGGGTCCGAGGCGATGTTACCTTTAGAGGTTCAACTTCCTTCACTCGAATTGCGAGTTGCAAACAAGATCACGACGAAGAAAACGCCGGACTACGACTCGAAGAATTAGAAAGCTTGGAAGGGAAAAGACTTGCAGCACAACGAATTTAGAACTATACCAAGCTAAGATGGTTCAAGCCCATGACAACTGGTCCGCCCAAGAACCTTCAAAGTTGGTGATTTAGTTCTCGTTCTCAAGAGACCTATTCTTGCACACCGCAAGATAGGAGGAAAATTTGAACCTACTTGGGAAGGACCGTTTGTGGTTGAAGCAGTATACTCAGGAGGTTCCTACCAGCTAGTGAATTGCCAGGGAGAACGACATATGCTTCCAATCAACGGATGATACTTGAAAAAATATTACGCTACCCGATGTTTCGAAGGAATGAATTCTTCATCCCTAAGAAACACGGGTGAAGTAATTACTTGTGATTGGGTCCGAACCCAAAAATAATAAAATGTGCTAAGATAAATAAAATCATGATAATTAAGTTTTCCTTGTTTCCTTTTTCAAATCAAAATCTCTTCCCTCATCTTATCCTACTTCATTCCCGTTAAATTTCAAAATATAAGAATAATAAAAAATGTATCTTTAATAAACATTTTCTTAATGTTCTTGTTCTTAGTACGACCCCGATCCTTTTCCTTGTCTTTTCGCGGGGAAATGTCGAACGGGCGGTTGGTCTTGAACTTTAAGAATGGCGTAAGCCTTGCACTCGATGAAAAGAGGGTGAAAGATGGAGCGATAATCGAGATTGACTCGGATTTCGCACCGGCAGGCCTACGATGACGAGGAAAGTGACTGGGTCCCGAGTTAACCGAGAAGAACTGCCGGACGGACGAGTGATGAAAGTGGGAGGCCCAAGCCACCAATCCAACAACAAGAAAAGAAAGGCAAATACCGAAGAAGACAAGAAAATGAAGTCCGTAGTCGCTACGGCGGAGGGCGAGCTTGTCGGCCGCCGCGCCCGAAGAGATTCAAGAAGTTCGGAGGGCTACTCTCACAGCCCACGCAACGAAGGAATAAGAATCGCCGCATCCGTAAGATGTTAACAAAACTAGCCGCGGACCGGCGCGACGAGACAATTGCTAATGCCGGCACATACACTTCAAGGACGCCGGTTCACCGGGAACTCCGAAGAAAGGAGGCCAGCTCCTAGAATAACGAAAGAACCGGAGAAATCTCCGGAAGATCGAAGGAAGAAGGCTACCACGCCACCGGATAGAACCACCGAGCAGTGCATGACCTTGTTGCGAAGCAACCCGGGGGATGTACGGACGGGCATCATCCCCGAGGAGCCGAGGTATGCAGGGGAACGTGAAGGGATTGAACCATATATCCCACAATATGTCACAAGGCCTCGCCATCTGCAGATCATTCCGGAATACGAGCTGGAGAGAATACAAAATGTTGAAAAGAAAACTTTCGAATACTTCGAGAGAATTAAAGGAAGAAGAATCAACATACTAGAAGGCCTCGAGCTACACACCGACGTATTCTCAGAATATGAACAACAGCAAATCGTGGATTGTATCCGGGATTCGAAAAGAATGGGCCGAGCAGGCCGCTCGAGGAAAAACACATACTCGGAACCCCGGAGATGGATGCCGGGGAAAGGAAGAATCACAATACAATGCGGATGCTGCTACAACTTTCGTTGAAGACAGAAAAGGAAACCCACCGGGAATACTCCGTCATGGGCAAGTAGATCCGATGCCATTAGTTATCAAGAGAATGGTAAAAAGATTGATAACATGGAGGGTACTGCCAGCAGATTGCATACCCAATAGCTGCATTATCAACATCTACAAACAGGGTGACTGCATACCCCCACATATTGATCACCACGACTTCGTCAGACCTTTCTGCACGGTCTCTTTCTTGAATGAGTGCAACATCATGTTCGGATCTGACCTCCGGATAGCGAGCCCGGGTGAGTTCCGAGGGCCGGTAAAGATACCTTTACTCGGTGGGTTCCGTCATGATATCGCAAGGTAACGGAGCGGATATCGCAAAGCATTGCATACCGGGAGTGCCGGTGGAGCGAATCTCGGTTACTTTCGGGAGGATGGACGACGACAAAATACCTTACCATTTCCAACCGGATCCGAGCTAGAGAACCTCCGGCCTTACGAGGCCGTGAGTTACATGGGAAATATCACACCTCCAATGTACATCCAGTCGGCATCCTTGCCAAGGATGGCTTGGAAGGTGATGTTATTGACCATGTACCTCACTATTCAGACATGGATTTTTTGACAGATGCTTCTTTGGATGAATCAACAAAGATCATACACAGTCCGTTTTGAGTCTACATGGATTGTATGAAATGTATTCCAGATCGAGTTGTATGACGTATTTTCAACATGATTGGAATGAAAGTGACCATGTCACGTTTTTGGCCTTCACCTCTTTTGTGCAAATTGATTAGGAAACGCCATTAAAGTTAAATGAACTTCGAACAAAGAACAGAAAGAAATAAAAAAAGAGAATAAAAGAAAACTTTCCTAAAATAAATCTTAAAAATGACAAATACCAAGTTCACATGAACATTAAATAAACAACAAAATAAAATTTGAACCATTAAAAGACAAACGAAATCAACATGAATGGTAAATCAAATCACTAAGCAAATTCTCGATCAAATCTCAAATTCCATCCTTCCAAACTTCAAAATCAAATTCCATCCTTCCAAACTTCAAAATCAAATTCTCAATCAAATTCCAAATCCACTCTCGATCAAATTTCAAATTTGATCTTCCCAAATCTCAAATCAAATTCTCAATCAAAATCCAAATCCAATCTCGATCAAGTTTCAAACTTGATCTTTCAAATTTCAAATCAAATCTTAAATCAAGTTTCAATCGAGTTCAAACTCATCCTTCCAAATTTCCAAATTTCCAAATTCAATCTTTCCAGGCTTCAAGTCTCAATTCAAATTCAAACTTTTGGGTCGAGGATTTTACATCCAAGACTGCACTGCTTTAGGATTCTCTTCCTCTTGCACTGAAATACATCAAAATTCAAACTTTTGGGTCGAGGATTTTACATCCAAGACTGCATCGCTTTAGGATTCTCTTCCTATCGCACTGAAATACATCAAAATTCAAAACTTTTGGGTCGAGGATTTTACATCCAAGACCGCACTCGCTTTAGGATTCTCTTCCTCTTGCACTGAAATACATCAAAATTCAAAACTTTTGGGTCGAGGATTTTACATCCAAGACTCGCATCGCTTTAGGATCCTCTTCCTCTTGCACTCGAAATACATCAAAATTCAAACTTTTGGGTCGAGGATTTTACATCCAAGACCGCACCGCTTTAGGATTCTCTTCCTATTGCACCGAAATACATCAAAATTCAAAATTTTTGGGTCGAGGATTTTACATCCAAGACCGCACCGCTTTAGGATTCTCTTCCTATTGCACCGAAATACATCAAAATTCAAAACTTTTGGGTCGAGGATTTTACATCCAAGATCTGCATCGCTTTAGGATTCTCTTCCTATTAGCACTCGAAATACATCAAAATTCAAAACTTTTGGGTCGAGGATTTTACATCCAAGACCGCACCGCTTTAGGATTCTCTTCCTATTGCACCGAAATACATCAAAATTCAACTTTTGGGTCGAGGATTTTACATCCAAGACCGCACTCGCTTTAGGATTCTCTTCCTATTGCACTCGAAATACATCAAAATTCAAACTTTTGGGTCGAGGATTTTACATCCAAGACTGCACTGCTTTAGGATTCTTTCCCTATTGCAATGAAATACATCAAAATTCAACCTTTGGATCGAGGATTTTACATCCGAGACTGCATTGCTTTGGGATCTTTTCCCTATCGCAATGAAATACATCAAATCGAATTCAAATTCTTGAGGTTAAGGATTTTATATCCAACACCACTTTGCTCTGAGATCTCTTCTCATTGCAACGATTCAATCTAATCAATTCAATTTTCTTTCGAGGTTGGAGATGTTACATCTAAAACCTCGAAATCCTAATTTTCATTTCAAATCAAATCCCTCAAATTAATTTTGACAAAACTTCAATCTAAATTGAAACTCCAAACTAAAATTTAAACTCACACATCAAAACATAAATCTAAAACAAAATAAAATCTAAATCGAAATTCTCCCAGGTCATGTGATTTGGGATTTACCTCCTCTTCCTTTCCCCAGTGAGAGTTCAAGAATCTCCGGTTCCAAAGATATACTTGACACTCCCCAGCGGAAACTCTTCTACTTCATCCTAAGTTCGTCATTTGGACATCTGTGTTGGTTTTGTTGATCGCTTCGGTCAACACCAATACGCGCGGTGTGCTCCGTCAGCTCACCACACCTATTGGGGGTCCATTTGTTGACCTCATTTTTGATGAGGTCTTCCCTTCTTCTTTTTAGTGCTTAGGATCTAGCCTTAGACTTTTCCTTTGACTATCTTAGAGGACTAGAATTGGGACCCGCCTTTTAGAAATTCCAAACCATTTCTAAACTCCCTGCAAACTCCACAAACTTGACCATAGACCCCTAATCACCTAGAGGGTTGAAATCAAATGTGGAAGTTTAAAGGATGAGTTCCTATAGGGCTCTTTGGCCTTAGGATGCCCCTGCGGTGGCCGGTCCGGTGAGGGCTGACTTACACACACTACTTATACACTACACTTACACACTACATTTCCACACACTTCCTAAAACCACACCCATACCCAACTTAACCTCCTGACTCATGTAGGTGATTCACATGGATGGTCCTTAACCCCTAAGCCCTCGGCAAGAGGGTTAGGAACAACATAGTGAATGCCTCAAATGAGTCCTCTCATGGCTCATATGGGCTTGAAATGACTTCATGGCTCAACCAAAATGACTTCTTTCCACTTACATCCACCCAATCTTCAATTTCCCAAATTTTCAATTTTTGACCCCGGGACCCTACACCTACTAAACCTACCCAAAACCTCGAAATTACCCAAATTTTTGCAAAATTTCCAAATTACCCAAAATTCTTCAAAATCATTCCCAAACATCTCCACACCACTCAAATTGACCATCCATATCCAAAAATACCAAAGATTCCAAGAAATACCTCCCAATACCCTCCAAATAACCCAAAATACCCTTCTTGACCCAAAAATCCAAAAATTCAAAAAATTCCCAGAAAATTCCAGAAAATCCCAAATATTCCCAATTTCATTTTGGCCAACTACACCATGGGCCAATTTTGTCAATTTACCCTACTTTTGTCAAAACCCCCAATTTGACCCATTTTAATCCAAAGTGAACCCAATGTTAAACCAAACCTATCCAATTGACCCCAATTTTGGTTCAATTCAATTCTAAACTTCAATTCAACATTCCTAATACCAATCTAGACCAAATCCAAGTCCAATTTGATTGACATTTGGATCCAATTCCACTTTTGACCTTAAGGCCCATTTTTTGACCTAAGCCCAAACCTAACCCAAATGAACCCAAACCCCAAAAATCAAAGCCCAACCAAAGTCAAAACCTCTTTGAAACACTCCCATAAACACTTCTCAACAATAATTCTACATCAATTTCAACCCTAGCCCAACATTGGCCCAACTTGGCCCATTTGGACCTATATTGGCCCATTCACCAAAAGAATCCAAATCCAACCCAATTCAAGCCCAAACTACCCCAAATTTGCTTCAAGTTACTCATGACACATCCATGAGCTAAACCAACAATTATTTGGCCCAACCTTTTACAAAAATTTTCATCCATGAACACATTCATAAACTTAAAAGCCCACTTCCCTTAAACCTTTCTAAAAGCCCATTTCCTTCAAAATTCAAAAGCCCAATATCTACCCTAAAGCCCACATGACATCTCCATTTGTCATCCATTTAATTAAATCCATTACCTAAGTCCTAAAATCATCATTGAATTATTCCAAATGAAGCTTCATCCAAATTTCCATCAAATTATCCAAAATTTCTTAAAACCCATTTTCATGAAATTGACTCAAGCTTTCCCCGAAGCCAAATGGAGCCAAGCATGAAGCCATTGACAAGCCACATGAAGCCATGGGAGGCTTGACATGTGACCATGCCATTAATGGCAAAAGGAGGAGGCTCCTTTCACTAATCTTTCATTAAGCCTTTTTACCTTAAGCATGTCTCACACTAAACCATGATTTAGTCCACCTCATTCATGGATAAGAGACCATCACCACTCTCTCTTGGCCGAGCCCAGCTGATCCTCTCAGCCCAAAATCAGGCCATGGGGAGGTGAACCCAAGCCCAAACAGGTGGGTTGACCCATTTGGACCCAAAATGACTCCCTCCCCATTCCATTTCAATCCAGACTCCTTTACACATGGCAATTGCCGATTGACTTGCACAAACCTCCGACCCCGACCTCCCGACCACGAGGGTGACCCATGCACGGCCGGCCGGCCACTGGACCGCCGGAAAACACCATGGCCGAGAGCTCACATGTGAGCCAACATTGAAATTCTCACTTCGTCGAGCCGCCCCATGCCCAGTGGTCACCATGGCTGATCTTCTCCTCACCAGAGCGGCTGATCCCAAGCCCTAACTCTCCACCGGGAGGCCCTCCACCCTCTCCTATTTAAACTCCACCCCTCTCGGCCATGAAGAGAGCAAGCACAAACCTTGCCAAAACTGCGCCAAAATTGTTCCGGACCCTTCTCCACTCTTAGAGCACTTGATCCCAGGTGAGATCCCCCTGCCATTTCTCCTCTCGTAAGCTCGATTTCGGAGTTGAAATTCCACCCAAAACCGGGACACTTCTCCATAGTGAGCCAATTCCCAAATTGATTGGCTCTACACCTTCACCGGACCGAGGGAAGGTGTCCACCATCAAAAGCCCCATCTCCGGGCCACCCGGTTGCTCCGGCCTCCAAGCTTTGTGATCGGGCTTGGTCGAAATCATATCCGGACAATTCCCTGGACCAGGAGACTTCATCCGGAGCTTGCTGGCCGTCGAAGGTGCAACAGCTCTCGGATTGAAGCCACACTTCTACGAGCCAGGTATGAGCTAACTCTTCATCCCGAGCTTCGAAGATTCTACATTTCCGTCCTTAGTTTGTGCATATTGCTTGTATAGATGTGTTCGTCTCTTGAAAGCGAATCGGCAAATATAGACGTAAAAATCCATTGAGAATCGAGTGAGATCTTAGGGATTTCGTGTGGACGGCTCTCGGGTGAGAACACTTGGAGACGATGAACGGATGCGCGTCCAGGCGGGCTGTCCCAACGCGCGCGGACGAACGGCTCCCGGATGGCGTCGGACCGGGAAACGGTGCGAGAACCGCGGGGCCCGGGCTGCGCCGACTCGGATGGCGGCGCCCGATCACAGCGACCGTGCACATCGGAGCTGCCGATGTTTCGGCGGCGCCGCGTGTGGATAAGTAAATAAATAGGGTATTTAATGTATTTATTAAATATCGAAGCTTGAAAATCCATATCTTTGTGTAGAAAAATCACAAAAATAGTAAGCTTCCTCTTGCTCGGTGAACAGAGGAGAATAATGTGGAAAAGAAATCATTTAATTTCATCGAGTATTTTATTTTTTATAATTTATTTACTCTCTGCATTGTTTTAATTCTCCATGCATGCATACAATTCACCATGGCATGAGAATGTAGGGCTTTTGTGCTCTGAATTTGCAGGAACGTTCCACTGAATTTTCCAAAGTCGGAAGTGCATCCTATGAGGAGTTCTTGTTCAGTTCAGGAGCAAACATTTTGAGTATTTTAATTAAGGTAAATAGCATGTTATGAAATAAATTCTAGGAAAATTTGGTGATGTTCCTTATGACCAGAGAACCCTGAGAAAAATATATTTTGGCTTAGTTTCATTCAAAACAACCTAATTTACTTAAACACCCAAAATAGGTCTTTAATTAATTAGAGTTAACCAGGCATCAAATTGACTTGAAATCAATTTTTTCCACTGACCTTTAGGATCAGAGGAACCCACCATAAAAATTTGAAGTCAATTGGACTTGGTTTAGCCCCAGCAATTGGGTTGATTAAATTAAACTTAGCCGACCCCCAAACTTTAAAAATTCATAACTTTTTAAAATACTTTTCAAAAATTCACCAAATTGGTTTTGGAGCCTCTCTGATATCAGGGAATCTAGAGAAAATTAAAATTTCAATTTTCTAAAAAAAGTTGATTTTTAATAATATTTTAATATTTTTAATTAAAAAATAATAAAAATCACAAAAATAATAAAATTCACCAAAATGTCACATTTTGAATTTTAATCACTTAGGAACAAATCCCACATTTTTCCTAGGTCTATTTAGTGAGATATTGAATTTTAAAGCCCTAGGGTAATTTTAAAATTAAAAAAAATGTATTTTCTAGCATTTTCACTAAAATAATTATTATAAATCATAGAAAAATCAGAAAATTGCAAAATTTAGTTTCTCTAGTTTCCTTGATATCAGAAATTTTTGAAAAATATAAGAGCCATTTTTCAACATTTATTTTATTTTAAATTAATTAACACTCAAAACTCAAAATAATTATAATAAAAATAATATAATTCAAAAAATCACCAAAGTGGTCTAAGTGCTTCTCTGGTCATTTAGGAATGTCCCCTAATTTTCTTAAAGACAGAAACTTTCCTTTGGTCATGTTATCAAATTTTCCTTGAAAATCTCTAATTTTCCACCAAAAATAATTATATAAATCAATTAAATACAGAAAAATCACATTTTCTCCTCTCATGTCTTTATTGACATATGGTGAAGTTACATAAAAATTTCAAATTCATTTAAGTTTAATTTAGTGAGTTATGAAATTATTAAGCTTAAAGGGTAAAATGGTAATTAAACTTTTAACCCTTAATTAAAACTTTAGGTTTAATAAAATTAACAAGTAAAATATTTGATCTTAATCTGATTTGGATGATTGAAATTTAAATAATTAAAGGGTAGAAACTCATTAAACAATTTTAAAATGATTAAACTTTAATTAAATGATAGATTAAATTTGGAAAGAATAATAAAATTGGGATCATTAAAATAGGGATATTTATTAGGAAGAGATTTAATCACAATTTAAAAAATCACATAAATTAATCATCTCATTAATATTCAACTCTTAATTAAAATGATAATTGAGTCGAAATATTAAAAGAGCAATCGTTAAACTAAAATTAAACTCTTTGAAAATTTCGATTAAAATTAAAAATAAAGTAAATTAAAGATAAATTAAATTAAAATTAAATTAAATTTAATAATTAAATTAAATTGAGACAAATTAAGTTAAATTAAATTAAATTAAAATTAAATTAAATTAAATTAAACAATTAAAATTAAATTAAATTAAATAATTAAAATTAAATTAAATTAAATTAAATTAAAATTAAATTAAATAATTAATTTAAATTAATTAAATCAAATTAATTAAACACCAAATCAAATTAAATTGAACTATGTTAAACTAAATTAAAACTCAATTAAATTAAATTAAATTAAATATAACATCACACAAGACATAAAGGAAATTAAATATAAAACGACTTGAACATATTCCCAATTTAAACCCTTTAACTTAAATCAAATCGTTTGAATACTAATTTACCGCAAGCTTTGATTATTATAACTTTCAATGGAACGTGAATGAAGTGTTCATGGCTAAGCTAGGATATTAGTGTGTCTAGTTCGGCGACGAGTTAACGAGACTTGAAAACCTCGGACGATTGATTCATATAATTAAATTCATTTGTACTTAAAACAATCACAGAAATATTGAAAAGATGTTTAAGATTCTTCTTAAGCACTTCCTCGATATGATAGGATATTTATAAGAACAATTGGACTTAATTGTTCTTTGATGAAGAAAATCGTCCTCGAAACAAAGCTTGTAAAACCTAGACGTCGCCCAGGAGATGACTAGAGCTATCGGATTAGGAATTTGGTAGAAAACCATAACCTTTCCCTTAGCTTTACTAGGGACTTACTTAAATATTCTAATTGTGTTTAAGTGCGGCTTGGGATGACGGGAAGACCCTCCCAAGGGTACGCTTTTATTTTATTACGATTTACTTTCTTGCAATTTACTTTCTTGCAATTTATACTTTTGTTTACTTTCTTAAATTTACTTTATTACGAATGCGCTTTACTTTTCTTGCATGATAAAACAACGATTTGCGCAAAACCACACCTTTAGGATAGTCCTAAAACTGAAACCAAATTAAGTTGAAATCATTCTGAGATAAAATTCACATCCACAACATTTCAAAATATAAAACAACTCGAAATTTAATCACAAGCCAGAACACAAAACTACGAATTGCAACTAAACTAAAACGTCTTTGTTGGATGATCGGGGATACCTCGGATGATGTAACCTACGTGTTGCTAACGGGATTTCACGGTCTAAATGAAAGTGTGGAACTCATTCGGTTGAGTTTAGCAATTCATCTGGACTAAGTGAATCGATAAAAATAATGATGCCGGAAGCGTAGGCCAGTGGGATCTTAGCACGGTGTCGTTATAATCAACTTTAAGATTTGTTTTAATTAAAACGTAAAAAACACTTGGAAAATTAAGACTATATAAAAACCAAAACACTTTTCTCATCCTCACGATTTATGATTTCTAAAACTAAACCTGCGGCAAACGAACTTGGGCGTGGTGGGCGGCACGGCCATGCGTGCGTCGGCAAAACTTGAACCTACTTCAGCAAAGCCTTCTTAAATTAAACAGCAAAGCCGTAGGACTTCGAGTGCTTACTGAGTGCAAGCATAAATCCTCAACCCCATTTTCGTTAGGCACTTGCATAATCATTTTATGCAAATTAAGCCACTAGCACGTCTTGGATGAGGTAGTCGTCGATACGACATAAACCCTCACATCTTCTGAAATTTATTTGTTTGATTTTTATCATACAAATATAAATACAATTAATTAAAATTGTGAATCAAAAACATTTAAATAAGTATTAGGTTTTCTAAACTCGAACGAACGATAGGATAGTCGGGAAATTACTTTGATTCGTTTCGAATCGGTGATTTCTCCTACCTTTCTTCCTTTAGTTCACAAAACAAAATGTTCCAAAATTTGATCCATTCCTATTGAAATTCGAAATTCAATCTTTGAAAACCTTAAACTTTGAAATTCTTGAAAGCGAGTTATTGATTATTATCGAGAGTTTTCTTAGGTGATTCCGTCCTTAAGATGTAATTAAGTTATAGGGGCTTGCCCTTATAGAATTTTAAAGAACCCGGAAGTAATATAAATACACATTTTTGATACTTTCATATTAAACGGGGAATTTGTCGGCTTATAAAATTGGTTCGCGGACGAACGGATGTCACAAAACTTCTAGTTTATTTGATCGAGCCTCACCATCGGCAGTGTGGCCATCCTTAGGGATAGATATACGGTTTATTAGTGCGGTGCTACGTTTATATAAACTTATTTGGGGATGTCGAGATGGGTTTAATCTCATATCTTAAAACTTTCGAATTTAAAAAATTATTTTCAAAATCGAATGCTATACAGAATTATATATATTTAAATTAAATTTAAAATTTAAATTCGTAAGCCCAAACACGGTAGGCGACCTTTCAAAATAAAACACCTGACCTAAAATAAGCCGCGCAACTACCACATTTGATGCAGTTGTTTCGCACCTACCGGAGCTTACGCCGAATCGAAAGGAAGGAATCCGAGCGCAATGAAGCATTGCGAGTGGAGGAGTGGATATTTCTGTAAGACAGCACGTCTTCGAAATCGGGTCCGGTTCGAAGATTCGTCGGCGACGGGACCCCGAAGAAGAAATAGAAATAGAAGGATCGCCGGGGAAGCCGGAAGTACGGTGCTTTCTGGAGGAAATTCCGAGTTGCCGGGTATACACATTGCAGAATATACACCCTTTGCTGACTACATACTTTGGGAGGAAGCGAGTTCCATCTCACTTCGCGGAGAGGATGAGGAGAATGTTCGCAAGATTCTTTGCCACGTACCTCGGCCCGCATCTTGCAACGATAGCGCGAAAAGAACTAGAACTACGCCGTTTGCTCGGCTGCGAGCTTGTGAGAAAAGGCGCGAAGGAAAGCGCCGTGTCGGAGATTCTACGAAGGATAGGACGGGTGCAGTCAAATCCGTCTTGGGCCTCGAGTAGAACCCGCGCGTCATGATAGAAAAGCAACAAGAGAATGAAGGCTAACTGGCACATCGTAGTATCGAGGTTACGATTAGGGAGGATACCACCTTCCGGCATTTGGCCGATGAGTAATACGGTCCTAGACCTGTGTAGAAGGATGGTATGGCGTCCAACTATGGGCGATTGAAGTTGAAACGACGGCAGGAAAGAAAGTCTTGCGAGGAGGTACAGATACGGAAAGTCTTCTTTGCGATGAGGGGACTCGTGAAAGGACCGGCAACCATCGCATGACAACCCTCGAATGCACGAAAGCTCGGCTAGAAGATGCCATGGAAAAGTTGAGAACCGACATCCGGCCGGTTGGCAAAAGAAGAGAAGAAAGTTCGGAGATGAGATCGACTCATGAATTCATGGACAACGATATGTGAGAATCGCATGGTTGGAACAGAGCTTCATCGGCTTCTCGAGTGCTCCTGCGGCCCGCGAAGAGGAACGGGCGATGAAGAGACGGCTTCGGGGAAAAGGACGACACGATGTTTCAGATGGCGAAGAGGATGGAAGGGGTGGCCATGGCTACGGCCGCTCTCCGGTCAGTACGACCATGAGAGACACCCCGAAGTCATTCACATCGTAGACGGAGGAAAGAGATTACATCCGTCGATGGGGATGACCCGAGCCGAAAAGGACACAACACAAGTATGATCACACGAAAAGGATATCAAGAACGAGTAGAGCGGCGGAGTGCGAAGCCTTGGCACGATCGAAGAACGGGACATCCCCATTCGGACGGGTGGAGCCTTGCCGGAAAGGGTCGAAGCGGCTGTCCGATACCGAAGGCCCGTACCTTCCTTCGGCCCAAGACCTTCGACGAGCCCAGGGAACCCCAGAAGCCGGCATGTTACTTTCGTGCCGGTTGTTGCCCGATGCGGCGGGAGCGATGCCGTTACTCTTCCGACGAGTTCGTCGGCGGTCTGTCGGGAATCGCCTTCGGCCAGTATGCGGGGTGGCAAATGGTTCGGTGAAGACGTTCTCGAGCTAGAGAACCTCTTCATCGAGCGATTCATGCGAACTCGTACCACATCACTATAGGTGATTTAGTGGTAAGAGAAACAAGGCCGAATAAGAGCTTTGGTTGGATTACATACTTCGATGGAGAAACTTAAGCATGAAGTGTGAACCACGAAGGCGGGGAACAACATGCGGTCGGCATCTTGCTTAAAAGCATTCACGGCCGATAGCACTTCTCCTCGAGTTCGCTATTAAGACTTTTGAGAAGTTGTTAAGCGAAGTAGGAAGCTTGCGAAAGTAAACAATTAAGTTTCTTGGAAACAAGACGGACAGACGAAGCGGTGAAGACTTTCGAAAAGAAATGCAGGAGTCGTTGCGAGTTGACAAAGGCAAACAGCCGTGCAAATACCACGAACGACGCCGGCAACCACAACAAAATTACCGACGAAAACCCCGGTCCAGCTATCGAGTCGTCTCCGCGGTATGAACAGCCGTCTCGTCCGCAACGTACATTGAGGGAGCTTAGAGCGAGAGAATATCCCAGTTCAAAAATAGACGATGCGAAGATGTTCCGTGGCCAATGAAAACTCCAGATTTCCGGCTGCCGAGCCCAAAAGACCGGAGGTCGACGGGGAAAGGTGATCCCGACTTTTGCCCCTACCATCGGATGCTTGGGCACAAGATAGAAGCATTACCTTCAAAGTTGGCTCAACGACAACCTTCGGAAAGGAAATATAACAATCCCGAAGGAGTACATGAAGGAACCCCAGAAAGGAGGTTCGCGTGTTATCTCAACCGATCCCGTCATCCGGGTAGATCCCCAATACAGCGGCGATGGATGGACTACCTCTGGACGAGATCTTCGAAGAAGATTTTAGACAACATCAGAACCGCTTCGGTGCGAGCTTCAATTCAGAGTTCGAGACTGTGGCCGATCTTATCACTTGCGATAGAAGAACCACCTCGACGGAAAATCGAAGAGAAGAAGAAAATTGACGAAGAGGGAGTAGAAGCTCTAAGGCTAGACTAGGGGCACTTATCCTAGGATAGTTACATTTCGGTGTCTGGTGTGCTGTGTGTGTGTGCGCGCGCGCGCGCGCGCGCGCGCGCGCGCGCGCGCGGTCCCGAGAGAAATCCTCGAACCTCGATTTACAACTGTGATTATACGCTGCAGCTTGGTGGATCATATAATGATAAGGGTGATGGCGTTACAGAACTCGTTTTATTTGTTACAACGATTACGTAACTAGCGACAATCCGGGCGTCGATTTCGTACCGCAGCTTAGTGCAGATCATGCATGATCTCGACGATCCTGACAGCAGAAGGCATATCGAGGAGGCTGCGAGAGTTCAGCAAACAACGGATCCTCTTGTGAGTTTGAGGAGCTCCGATTCTGGAGCTCAGAGTTAGAGCCTTCGATTTTGAGAATATCGGAAAAGGCTTTGTCATTCGAATTCGGGAGAACACACGGCAGAAGCGGCCACTAGATTTCGAAGAAATTACGAAGTCAACGAAGTGGAAGAGTTCTACCTCAGAGAATGGGTCAGACGAAAGGAAAGCAGGTGGTTGTTCAAGAAGAATTCAACCCCGACGAGAAGAAATACCCATTCGAGAAGAAGCGGGACGCGGAGAACAAAGTGGACTACAACGTGCTAGCTGGCATCTTGGGAAACTACCGGCAATGAGCATCTACGATGCTCTCATCTTATCGAAAGGAGATGAGAGAAGCTGCGATCGAGGCCTTACTTGATCCGGAAATTTCACTTAGCTCAAATGGTAGGAGATTCCTTAGATGAGGTTTGCTCGTTAAAGGAACGACGAGGTGTTACCTTCGCGGACAATGACTCTTACTTGGGACGATGAGATCGCGACCGACAGATTATGCATTTTGAGACTACGGTGGAAGTTTACGCTCTCCCGAGTTTTGGTGGATCCGGGAGCATCAATCAATATAATGAGTCTTCGAACACTAGCATACTTGAAATTGATGCTCGTGAGCTCGAGGCCGACAAAATGTTATTAAGAGGATCGAAACAGAAGGAAAGAATACTCGGGTCGATAACGCTGCGATGAAGACCGGTGATTTAGCAAGAGCAACCGCAAAATTTCATATAATCGATTCGAAACGTCGTTCAATGCTCTACGGGCCGACCATGGATACATGAAAACAGGATGGTACCATCATCTGCGCATCGATGCATCAAGTATTACGATGGAGGGGAACGATTGCACATCAGCGACTTACGACCATTCCTCCGTGCATGAGATTGGAATCCATGAAGATGCGGCTTATTATACGCATGAAACGATCTTCTCAGTGCCATAACAAATGAAGCAAAGAAAGTTCGAGACAACGAAGAACTCGAAGTTCTAGTCCAGCGATCGCTCGCATCAGCCCGGCGAGATGGTGAAGGTTTCTCCATGGCCTGTGGGGTGGGCGGGGGGACGAGGCCGTGGTAGAGACACTAGGACAATTGGACGAAGAAACCAGCCATCAATGTTGATTGGAAGATAGTTCGAAGAGGAAAAAGAAATCGACGAAGCGGCAATAAGTCGAAAGAAGCCGCAATACAAGATCTCCCTCGAAGATGAAAAGAACGAAGAATACGAATCGATGTGCGAGAAGATTAACCACTACGTACATGCACGTACAACTCCGATCCATTCTAATAAGATCGAGGTATGGAGGTCGAAGGTGCGTAGTGACGGTGCGAAAGCCGATCGAAATTCTCGTGGTGCTTCTTCCTCCAAAGCTGAAAATAATGTACAAGATTCGAAGATGTCTAGCCTTGGTCTTCGAATTACCTTTTGAATGGTACTCTCTGTGTTCAAAAATTTAATTCAACGTGGTTTCTTACCTCGACAATGAATGAACGATCACAACATTTTGAAAAGTTATGGAATAACTCGGCCGTCCTCGATTGAAAGTATGGACTCGGATTCGGCACGGTAGGGTCGGTTGACGATGCGGGTACAACTTGGTTGTCACTTGCAAGTCCCGAAGTAAGCTTCCATGGAAACTACGGAGACGAACTCGAAGATTCTGAGTGGAACGCTCCGCCGGAATTCGAAGAAAGTGTAAATCCTGATAGATGGTTAACGGAAGTTAACTTAGGTACTAACAAAGAGCCTAGACCTACCTTTGTCAACTCCTTACTCAATCAAAGAAGACTCGAAGAAATAATCCAAGTTATTAATGGAATTTAAAGGCCCATTTTGCTTGGAGCTACGATCGAAATAAGGATAGCCCGAGAGGTTGCAGTCCGCCAAGCTAAGTGGATCTACTTCTGTTCCGGTCGGAACGGAGTCCCGGAAAAGTGCGTGCGGGAAATCGAACGACAAGTCATAGCCGAAGTTAAAAATTTAATAGACGCTAAATTTGTCCGTGAGCAATACCGACACAAAGTTGGCCAATGTGGTGCCGATCGAGAAGAAAGATAGTCGGATCGGGATTTGTGTGAACTGAGATTTAAACAAAGGCATGTCGAAAAGATGAATTCCCTCTACCAATTCGAGAGCGATGATCGATATTTAGCCGACACATGAAATATTCTCATTCATGGATGGATCTTGAAGGATACAGCAGATAAAAATGGCTCCGGAAGATGAAAAGCTTACGGCATTCGAACGCACGATCGAATGTTGCTACAGTGATGCCATTCGAATCGAAGAACGGGGCAACTTGCAAAGAAACAATAGCCAAAAATTTTGATGATCTCATCACAATCGAAGTCGAGTGCTACGTGGACGATGTCGTCATCAAAAGCAAAAGTAAAGGAAAACCACACAGCCCAACGGTTGAGAATTGTTTTCGAACGATTAAGACAATTTAACCTTAGAACAGATCTCGCAAAATGCGCCTTGCCGGCGTCGCCTCCGGGAAGATGTAGGATTCGTTGTCGACATCGCGGAATTGAAATCGACCGGAGGAAGACTAAAGCCATCTTAGAAATGCCGCCTCCCAAAACCTTAAAACAACTACGATCTTTTCAAGGAAGGCCGCCTTATCTTCGACGCTTTATCTCAAACTGTCAGTGGGTATCGACCTTTTCTCGGCACTTAGTTAAAAGGACGCCAAATTTATTTGGGAAGAGAAATGTCGAAGGCCCAAAGAAGACATTAAACAATATTTAATGACACCTCATCTTACTTGTGATCTCGGAGTAGGCCGTGATACTTTACACCGCGGCTGTAGACGGCTCCTCGGAGCCTGTTAGCCCCGGGTCGATGATGAGGGTAGAAAATGCTGTGCTACTTTGCCAAACGTCGTTTACTTAGACGGAGTAAGGTATCCCGCAATTGAAAAGCATTGTTTGGCCACCGATCTTCGCCGCTCAAAAGCTCGGAGCACCTACATGCTCTCATAAGATCAACCTAATCTCGAAGTTTAATCCATTACGATACTTGATGACTCGTCCAGCACTTTCAGCGGACTTGCCGGGATGGTCAATGATATTATTGCAATTCGATATAACTTTCGTGCCTCTGGCGATGCCGTCGCGGGATAGGTACGCGAGACTTCCTCGCGGCACATCCACCCAGGCGCGGACTCCGTGATCGAGTCTTTCGCACCTCTTCAATTTGGGTTACACCCCCTCTTGCTTCGATCAAACCATTTCCTTGTGTCAATACAATGTATCACATGTTCTATATATTAGGAGTAACCCGGTCTTCTAGAAGCTCTAATAACCGCTTAACAACATCAAAATAGCTGCGTAAATCATCGAAAAAACTTGACGAGGCGCTGTATCGAATTGACGCTTAGGCACCGGATTAAGGCGCACCGGCGCCGAACGATAATTCAAAATTTTGCTCCATAAGCTCTTATTTTGCTCCTTTTACGCTCCTTTTTCCTTCTTTTTCTTTCTTGGACTCTTTTTAAATTATCTACATCCAAAAACATAAAAATACCTTTCATTAAAGCATGATATCCTTAAATTGAATCATAAATAAGGCATAAAAATGTGTATTTTTTAGGTAGATCGATAAAGATATTTCATTGATTTTGAAATATTAAATGTAATAGTTTGATCGTTGACACATAGTTAATTCCTCTTTATGCACATCTATCATTGCTCTTCACAGCAGCTAGGAAAGGTCTCCCAAGAAATAGCTAGATATTTCTTTATCTTCCTTCATATCAAACCTGTTGATAAACGGAAGAGATAAATTGATGAACTTTTACTAAAATATCTTATATAACTTCTTTAGGACATGTGATTGAATGATACGCACAAGCTGAGGTGCAGTAGTAGGTGTTATTTCTCCTAATCCCCGGTCTTTTAAATATAAATAATGACATAAGGTCGATCTTGACACCTAAATCAAATAAAGCTTTTAAGAACCTTCGATTGCACATGGAATTGTGAAGCTACCATGATCTTTAAGCTTATACGGAAGCTTCTTCTGAATTATTGCACTACATTCTTCATTAAGTGCAATAGTCTTGTTGTTTTCAAACTTTAATTTTTCTGTTTAGAATATCCTTTATAAACTTTACATATCTTGGCATTTTGTTAAGGCTTGACAAAATGGAATATTAATTGTAAGTTTCTTAAAAATCTTCAAGGGCATATTGCTTGTCATCTAACTTTTTTGTCGATGAAAAGAGTGGTGGTGGTGGCTTTTTTAAATCGATTTTTGGTGGAGGCAGAGTCTTTTCCCGGAAACCATACTGAGCGTCGTCTTATGGTTCTTTAATCTCTTATTTCTCTACATCAATCTCTTTTTGCACTCTACCATCCAGCTCTCTTTCACTTCTCAATTAGGACAAGCTTTTACTTGCTCTTTATTTTTTTTGTCTCTTGGATTTATCTCGGTATTACTAGGAAGCATTTCTTGGGATCTGTACTTAATGAATTGAGTACATTTTGTCCCCGATTGATTCTCAATATTTCTAATTGTAACTCCTTAACTGCAATTGATTTCCCATTTGTAACACCACTTTTTTATAAACAACTTCTACTTAAATTGTGAAGAGCTGTTAAAACCTGGAGGATAAGTAGGTCTATAATTACTATTCCCTTGGTTTTTCCAATTCTCAAATGGGTTTACTTGATTGTTCTCTCATTGTTGAGTACTACCACCTTGATTATTTGTATTCCAGTTAAAGTTTTGGATACTTCCAACCTGGGTTATAATAATTGGAATATGGGTTATTAGGCTTGTTTATGGCATCCAAAAGTTTATAAAGATGTTTGAGAATCTACCATTTGAACTAATGAATTTTCTTGATCGTTGAAATTGGTTGATAAAATTCATTCCAAATTAGTACATCTTTCTTGATATTGCAGCCACTTGATTTGCTAGCAACGCAAAAGCATCATGTTCATGAATGCGGATACCTTTTTGGGATTTACCCTCTCGAGAAGGCCATTGAAAATTATTTGTAGCCATTTGGTCAATTAAAAAAGCATAATCATCGTTAAACTTTTAGACATCAAATGAACCACCAGCGAAGCATCGATAATAGATCTAAGAGATTCAACTAATCCATTATAAAAACTTTGAATTATTAACCAATCTAGTATCGAATGATGTGGAAACTTTCTTAGAAGATCTTCAAAAATGTTCCCATGATTTATCCCCTTCAAGCTGACGAAGATATCTTGTAGTTTCTATGCTTAGTAGTCTTTGATGGTTAGCGAAGTTTTTACGCTAAATCACCCCAAGTTCTGATAGATCCAGGTGCTAAGAAATTTAAACACATCTTATCTTTATCTCTTAATGAAAAGGAGAAATTCTAATTCTAACACCATCCAAAATACCGTCATATTTAAATGTAGCCAAAATTCTAGAAAATTGGTAAGATGCAAATTTGGATATTCGGTTAGTGCTCCCAAACTGATTATTAGATACCATTTGGATAATAACAAGTTTAAGTTCAAATGAATTCAACCCTTTGCGGCAAGATTTTGAATATTTCATAAATTTAATATATGTGGTTAACATAATCTCTTAAAGGTCTGAATTCTTGATGGATTTCAGCATTTTGATTGATTTGATTTGACATTTCTTAGAATATTTTGTCTTTTTATGTATATTTAATTTTTGATTTTTCTTATAGTTCTTTCTAATTCGAAATTATGAGCACAAGTCCTTTAGAACTTGAACTACGCATACACAATCATAAAACACAATAAAATAAAATTACACAATAAAAACAACAACTTAATAAAATAAATCTAACAAGTTTAAATAAGACTTTAAAAAGTAAAAAATAATTCTTCTTAAAATTTTTCTTTATTATTTTCCCCACGACAACGGTGCCAAAAACTTGATCCACATATAGTTATGCTTATGATATATATATATATATATATATATATATATATTAAATTTTTTTTTGAAAATGAAGTAGTACACAAAAAACTTAAAAATGAAGTATTATATATATATATATATATATAGCAAAATAAAATAATCTATTAATCAAAAGAGTCTAGTACATATCATATGAGAAAAGAAAGCGGTCCCCATGTAAAAGAAGTCTAAACTCCTTAAAGGTAGGAGATTTAGGATCTAAAGAAGAATAAGAAAAGCATAAAATATCATCGGAAAAGGCGGCTCTAGTAGCAAGCCAATTCTTGGCTGATTTCCTTCTCTATGGATTACTGACTCCAAACTATAGATATATTAGATGCCAATAATGATATTTCTTGATTCAAACTTGAAGGTATGAGGAGCAGGCTTGACTTATGTAGAAGAATATTTAATAGAAATAAAGAATCCATCTCCGTGGTAGACTTAGATGATTCAGAATGGCTGTATTTAGACCCCGAGAAAACAGCAATAGTTTCAGATTCCAATGCATTAATGGTAGTAATAAGGCAGAGAGATAATCCATAAGCAAGTACCCATGTGATTTGCATAGAGCACCAATACCGGCATTGGTAGGTTTAAAGCACCATTAGTATTTATTTTAACTGTGGATATAGGGAGTTCTCCATCGATCAATTGAGCTTTGGCATAAGAAGGCTTATCATTTAAATTGAAAAATAAGTGATCTTGTGAAGATAGTTCAGACAATGTTTAATAATAACATGGGCTGAAAAAAACCATATTATTATGTAAAATCTCATTCTAGCCATCCAAGTAAACCAAAAACTAATCGAGGGGATATAGAATTCTATTTATCTTCTTCCAATCCACATGACAATCAATAAGCTTAATTCAACTACAATATCTATGAAGCAATCCCTGTTGTTCGAGAACATCCTTCCATACATCTGTACGGCATTACAGGCGAGAAATAAATGGGAAATTGATTCTTCACTTGAGAGACAAAAAAGACATATAGAAGGTCCCAGAATTCCTTTAACTTCAGAATGTCATGCGGTAGCCGAAAACTTCTAGAAGAGTTTCAGCGAGGAAAAATGACATAGATGGAGTTATGTACTTATTCCAAAGTAGCTTACCTTCAATCATTATATGTCCAATTATGACAAGAAAGATAAATGAACTTGGAAAGACTTTGTGTAGATGGATTTTTGGTAATCGATATATCATATGATTGTTTGTAAAGGAATAGAAAGAAATTTATTAACCAATTACGTATTTGTTGCTTTCAGTTTAGACTCATCCCATTTAAATTGGTCAATGATGTTAAAAACTTTATGGATGGAAGAAGATGTCCCTTGATCACCAAGTAGTCATTAAATAACCGGTTATCCAGAGCCAAAAATCCATAGCTATCACCAATTTCCCGAATAAAAAGCTTTTAAATGAAACTCTCTTCTTTTTAAAAGCCTTTTCCAATTTTAGAATCACACATTTTAGCTTGGACTGAGAAGGATGTAATGTTTCTTGATATTTACCATGAAGAAAATTAGACGAGAAGTCTTTGATGTCTAGAAATTTAACCGTACTTCTGATAATAAGAGAAGCTGAGATGTTGGAAACTTTTAAATCAAGACCCCCTTGAGCAAGAGGTTTACACAATTTATCCCAATTTAACTTGATGTGTTGTTTATGTTGTCCTTCCCGTAAATTTTGTTAAAAAATATGCGATGAGTTTAAAGAACTTCTCTTCATATTAACCATTTGGAGAATATATAAAGGGAAAGTAGTTAAAATGCTTTTTCAAAATTAATTCTACCTCCATTTAATAGAAAGGCATTTGTCCAACATTGAAATATATATATATATATATATATATATATATATATATATATTAATACTCTTTTCAAATATTTTATAATGTGGATGCCTACTCGAGTATATGTATTGTTTATCGGGTAATATAGGACTTTCTAATTAAGCCCCGAGATATCGAACCCACAGGAAGTGATTAATAAATAAAATATCTTCTAATTTAGAAACGAAAAATTAATTTTTTTACTTTTAGAAGATTTTACTGTTAAATATAATATTTTAGAATATAATTTGATTCTTTTGTTAATTTTATAATTTGAAATGAAAGTAAGCAACTACTTTAACTAAACTTTTGTAAGATGAAAACTTATGCAAAATGAAATATCTTTTTTTCCATTTTATGAGATGATGAAGTTATGGAAGATTTATTGTGGAATTATCTAAAATGTGTTGTGCCGAATAGGAGCACCCTTATTCTTTACCCTTACTTAGATGTCATAAAGAACATAGGTTAATTCACTTTTTAAAAAGTGCAGATCTGAGGTTAGGCAGGAAAGATACTAGCTCTGCTATAGAGGTTCCTCGATTACCTCCACTGGTAACATCTTGTATCAAAATATAAATAATAAATCAAATTGTAGGCTTAAGTCTATCCTCCTAAAGTCCTACAATCCTACGCCCCATCAAAGTATATCTACCTATTTTTTTGCACTCAACCATGGATTTCATTCTCACTCGTACAATCTAATGTGATTCTTTCCGATTGTTGGTAAGGGGCAGGTACCACATTTAATTTTACATGTTCTCACAATAAATTTAACATCTTAATTGACCAAATTAAGAAGTAAATAAAGTGTAAGGTTTTGAATCATCACAACTTCTTCCAACATTTTGAATTCTATCCTTCACACAACATACTTCCACAACTTTAATCACTTCATCATTTAAAGAAAAGATAAGGAAAACTACTCATAATTTATGGAGAAAATGCAATCACAACTTGGTTTAAAAGTAGAAATCATAGTGAAAACACAAGAAGTATTAATTTTAAACCAAATGTAATACAAATATAAAAACATATCTGTAATTCCTCTCCACAAAACTTTGAAGTTCCTTTGAAAACTTTGGCATTCATAACAATACTCTTTAGAGGTTGGCCCAAACTCCGTGGACTCTAAATCTCAATTCTACTCAGTACAAACTATATAAAATGAAGTTAAGATGGTGAAGTGGAGATGTGTGTTCTAAAATAACTCTCTAACATAATCCTCCCTCTTAAACACAAACCACACCCTCCAATAACAACCATTTTTCTAATCTTGAGTCTCTTTTATACTTCTCCAAAAGGCATCTTCGTATCTCTTCCAATTGTCTTGAGATTCAATGTATCTTACAGAGATGCATCCATTCAAGTATTTGAATTAAATTTGGCACTAATAGGAAGTTACCCTCGTTCTTACCGAGGTGTTTTGAAAACCTCTTTAAAATGGTGCCTAGATTAAAATACCTCCTCTTTTTTAAGCGCGTGTAGTGCGGGGTTCCGGTGCTTAGTCGCGAGCTTTCTTGGCGCGTAAGCTCCATATCTCGGCGCATAACTGCGGGCCTTGGTGCGTAGCGCGGGTTGCGGCACTTAGCCGCCACACATCACCTTTTAATTTTCTTTATTTTTGCTCTAATTTAATCATTTTTTACTCTTTTCATCGCAATCATCCATTTAATCATACATGTAAGAAAAACACATAAAATACCTTACATTAAAGTACAATATCATAAAAAATGGGGTATAGATATGTGTATAAAAATACTATATATTTTAGGTGTATCGGGAGGTACGAAGCATTAACCTTATGCCATTATTTATATTTAAAAAGATTGGGATTAGGATAAATATCTTATCCAACTGCGACCTTGCAATTAGCAGAGATACGTTCTATAACATATCCTAAGAGAGTTGTAGAAGATATTTTAGTAAAAAGTGGATTTATTTATCTTTCCTGTTGATTTCATTGTCTTAGATGTGGAGGAAGATAAAGAGATACTATCATTTGGTTTGAACTTTAACATTACGGGAAGAGGAATTATAGATTTGTAAAAAGAGGAACTAACTATGAGTGTCAATGATCAAACGGTTACTTTTAATATTTTTAAAATCAATGAAATACCCTGCAAAAGGTAAAAATGATGAATGTTTCAGGATGTATGTGATAAGATATCTTAGTGAATGCCTTTTGAAAATAACTTATGAAGAGAAATATGAAATGAAAGAATTGGAGCATGAGCAAGAAGAGGGAATTAGAACATTTTAATGATTTTATTGAAGAAGATTCAAAATTTTTTTCAAGAAAATTTTGAAGTTTTAATTTATGATGGAAAAGGACGAATCTTTTTATCCATGTTGATTGATAAACCTCCTGAACTTGAATTGAAGTTACTTCCAAAACATTTAAATATGCCTTAAGCAGGTGAGTTATCAACTTTTGCAGTTATAATTTCCTCAAACTTAACTTTAGAGAGAAGAGTGTATATTGAAATTTTTTAGAAATAAATGAAATCCTTTGGATGGACAATTGCTGATATTAAAAGAATCGATCAATTGTATGCATAGAATTATGATGGAAGAAAGCGCAAACCTAAAATTTGATCCTCCAAGGTGATTAAATCCCATTATGAGAAAGAAATTACTAAAAATAAATTTTAATGTGGTTAGATGTTGGGATTATCTTTCCAATTTTAGATAGTGCATGGGTTACTCTAATAAATACATTGTGTTCGAAGAAGGATGAGTATTGTATTAATGAACAAAATAAACTAATACGACAAGACAAGTTGGACGGTGAATATGCATTGATTATAGAAAATTAAACCTTTCCATGAGAAGATCATTTCCATTACCCTTTATGGATCAAATGTGGGCCAGTTAATTTGGGCATAAATACTTTTATTTTTTGGATGGATATCTTTTGGTTATCACCAAAAATAAATTTCTCTAGAGGATCAAGAGAAAACAAAATTTACTAGTCATTATGGTACATATTCTTTTAGAAGATTGCTCTTTGGATTTATGTAATGACTGCTACATTTCAAAGATGTATGATGGCTATTTTACGTGATTTAATTGAAAAGGAATTGAATTTTTATGGACGATTTTGATTGATTTGGAACTTCATTTGAATCGTGTTTAGAACATTTATTACGAGTTCTTAACATTGTGAAGAAACAAATTTAGTCCTTAATTGGGAAAAATGTAAGGTTATAGTATGAAGGGACCTTTTAAGACATCACATTTATGAGAAGGTATGGAGGAAGATCACGAAAAAATTCGAAGTGATCGGTAACTTACCTCGCCTTTAACAAATGTAAGGGAATTTAGGAGTTTTTTAGGGCTTGTTGGATTCTACAGGCGATATATTAAGAATTCTAAAAAGCTAAACCCTTATGTTTTTCTAGAAGAGTAATTTACAATTTTGATAAGGAATTTCAATAAACTTTTGAGCTTTTAAAGAAAAATTAATTACGTACACCAGTTATTGTTTCTTAGATTAAAAAATCATTTGAATTAAATTGTGATGCAAGTGATTATGCTATTAAAATTTTGTTTTGGGACATAAATATGATAAAATTTTTAAAATAATTTACTATCTTAGTAAAACTCTTAGTGAACCTCAAATTAATTATACCAAAACTGAGAAAGAGTTATTAGCGATAGTATATGCCATTGATAAATTCAGATCATATTTAATTGCAAGTAAATGTTTGGTGCATACGGATCATTACGCTGTGTAAGTATTTAATGAAATAGAAGGATGCAAAGCTAAGGCGATAAGATGGATTCTTCTTTTGCAAAATTTGATATTGAAATAGTAGATAGAAAAAGAACGATAATAAAATTGTTAATCATATATCCAAGCTTGAATCGACAAATCTTGTATTCTAAAAAAATTAATGAACATTTTCGAGATGGAAAATTGTTCAATATTAGTGAATGACGCGTTCCATGGTATGCAGAAATTGTGAACTTTATTGTTAGAAAAATTTTACCTTATGGTCTGACACACCAACAGAAGAGGAAATTTTTATCTGAAGCAGACTTATTTTTAGGAGAACCATTTCTATATAAATAAGGGAAGGATCTAATTATTCGAGAGATGTGTGCCTTTAAGAAGAAACTTTTGAAATTATTTAAAATGTCATGATTATGATTTTGGTAGAAATTTTGGTGTTGATAAAATAACATAAAAAATTTTACGATATGGATTTTATTGTTCTGATCTTTAAAGATGTTAATGCTTATATTAAAAATTGTAATCGTTATTGACATACGGAAAAATTTCTAGAGAAGAAATGAGATTACTCAATTATATTTTGGAAGTTGAAATATTTAACATTTGAGGGATTAGATTTAATGGGACCATTTAAACTATTTTCTAGAATTTATATATATTGTTAGTAGTAGGCTAATATTAAATGGAAGTTGTTGCTTTACCTCGATATGATGTAAGTGTTGCAAAATTTTTTTTAACAATTTATTATGTAGATTTGGAATAAAGTGATCATAAGCGATGGGGAAGTCATTTCGAAGCATAATAATAGAGAAATTATTAAGGAATATCGTATCGATCATCGAATTTCTACTAATTATCATCTGAACGGAAAGAGTTCGGTACAAGTTTCCAATCGAGAAACTAAAAGAATTTTAGAAAAATCTATAATCCCAACAAAAAAAGTTGGTTAGTCAGCTTGATTATGCTTTGTGGGCCTATGCTGTTGCTTGCGGAAGCTCTATAGGAATGTCGCCCATTCGAGCTAATTTATGGAAAAACTTGGCTCATTTACCGGTGGAACTTGAGCATAAAGCTTATCGGGCAATTAAGGAATTAAATTATAATTTGAAGGGATGCTGGTAAAACGAGATTATTGTAATTAAATGAGTTAGAAGGAAATAAGGAATGAGTCTTATAAGAATGTTAAGATTTATAAAGATAAGATGAAAAATTGGCATGATCAGAAGATTCTTACTAGAAATATTGAGCCAAGGCCTTAAGTTTTGCTTTATAATTAAGATTAAGGGTAATTTTCAGGCAAACTTGATCCAGGTGGAATGACCCATTTATTGTGACAAAAGTTTATCCTAATAATTTTATTGGATATCAACGATCAAAACACTAAATTTTTAATGTGAATGGTCATATTTCTTAGGGGATCAAACTAAATTGAATGATGTTTTGATGTTGGGTCACCCAAAATAAGCACTAGGTATGTCGAGTGCAGCGATGTAAAACCAAGTTCTTTGTGGGAGGCGACCACATTACTTATGAGTGTGCTTTTATTTTTAATGTTATGTGGTTGTGTTTTGTTTTAGAAATTGTGGAAGTATTTTGAATATTTTGTGATAATTTTATAACTTTAATTGATGTCTTAGACGTGTTAGAATGAGTATTTGGATGAGCCGGCTTTATGTTAAAATGACACTGGTACTTGTTGACCTCACAGTGGGTCTTTTCTCTTCTCTCTCCTTAGTACTTAGGATCTAGCCTCAAGCTTTCCACTTTGACTATCTTAGAGGATTAGAGATGGGACTCTCACTTAGGAATTCAAACACCTCTTAACTCCCCTTTAAACCCCACATGCACGATAAACAACCCCAAACCCTTTAGGGAGTTAAGATCGAGAATGAGGAGATTTAAAGGATGAGCTCACACTATATGACTCTTTGACCTTAGGACTTTACCACTGAGTGGCCTGGTCTGGTGAGGGTTGACTTGCACACATCATACCCACACACACATTTTAAATCCCAAAAAACACTTTCACCAATTGGACTTCTTGACTAATGGAAGTGTCAGTATGGATGGTTCTCGACCCTAGTACCTTAGTTAGAGGGTTAGGAACAACATATTGAGTGCACCAGGTGAGCCCTCTCAGGGCTCCTATGAGCTTAATATGGCTTCATGGCTCAACCAAAGTGATTCCATTCTACTCACATTCAATCAATCTTCATTTTCCCAATTTCAATTTTTGACCCAAGTACTACACCGGCAAACACCAAATGCCTTGAAGATGCACAAAATTTGAAAAATTGCCTAAATTACCCAAAATCCCTCAAAATCAATCCTAAATATTTCCCACCACTCAAATTGATCATCCATAGCCAAATATACCAAAATTCCCAAAAATACCCCTCAATACCCTCGAATACCCAAAATATACTTTTAGCCAAAAAAATTCATAAATTCCAAAAAAATATCAGAAAATTCCAAAAAATCCTAAAATATTCCCAATTTAATTTTGTTTTCAACTACACCATAGGCCAATTTTGTCAATTTAACCCACTTTTACCAAAACCCTCAATTTGGCAAAGAATTTTTAACTTGAAAATGGCCGATATCCAAGACAAACCACTCCAATTGACCTCAGTAATGATCCAATCCAATTCTAAACTTCAATTCAATATCCAGAAATATGAATTTAGACCAAATCAATCCCAATTTGATTAACATTTGGATCCAATTTCGATTTGAAGCTTAAAGCCAATTTTGGCCCATGACTAAACTTAGCCCAAACTAACTCAACTCAACTCCAATTAACCTGAAATCCTTTCCTAAACTTTCCTAATACCCCCACAAACAAAACACTAACAAAGATTTGCCCCAAATTTGAACCCAAACTCCTGAGAACCTAACCGAAAACCAAAATCCCCCAAATTGGCCTAAACCCAGGCCTAACCCAAATAGGCCCAAATCCTAAATCAAAACCCAACAAAGTGAAAACTCTTTGTAACACTCCTGTAAACATTTCAAAACATTGATTTACATTAAAACCAACATTAGCCTAACCTTAGCAGATATCCCAGTTAGTCCTTTTGGCTTCATTTGAACCCATTATCGAAAAGCTAAATTAAACTCATTTCAACTCCAAATGACACCACACCTTTTCCAAATCACTCATGATACATCCCTAAACTAAACCCAATATTTATTTTTCATGGTACTTCACAAAATTTTTTCATCCAAAGTCATTTGAAACACTAAATCCGAAAACCCTTAAACCATTTTAAAAGCCGAAGTCAAAATGATTTCAAAAGGCCTAAAGTCAATCCAAAGCCTACATGACACTTTCACCTCATCATCCCTTTGATTTAAATCACTCCCTAAGTTTCAAATTCATCATTAAACTTTTCTAAACTAAGCCATATTGAGTGCCCTAAATATCCCAAGGAAATCCTTAAAACTAGCTTCCATGAAATTGACCCAAGCTTGGCCCCAAGCCAAATGGAACCATGGAGCCATGCATAAGCCATATGAAAGCCTTGAGGAGCCCTTTCCACATCACCAACCCATTAATGGCAAAGGGGGATACTTTCTTAAACCTCACTAAACTTTTAACCTTATTCATGTTACACTTTAACGAAATTAGCTACCTCACCTAGGATGGGGACTTCATAACACATGGGAGGCTGATCCAAGTAATTCTTTTCAGCCCAAAGTCAGGTCTTGGTGGAGTTACCTAGCCCAAAAGCATGGGTTGGCCAATTGGTCAAAATGAGCCTCCCCCATTCCATTTCAATTGAGCCTTTACACATGGCAATAGCCAATTGAGCTTACAAGTCTCAAGCCACGACCCTCTGATGGATGGTGACACGACCACCAGCCCGGCAAAATACCTGACCGCCGGAAAACACCGGGCCGAAAGCACCCATGTGAGCCTTGAGTTTGAATTCTTCTTCTTCTGGTATCTCGTGGCCGGTGGACACCATGGTTGTTCTTCTCCTCACCCAGGCAGTGGATCAAGCCTTAAACCCCCACAGGAGGCCCTCCGGCCACCTCTGTTAAACTCCACCTCTTGGCAGATAAGGTGATGAACCGAGCTTAACAAAACTACGCAAAATTACTTTAGGACCTTCTCTAACACTGAGAGCAATTGATTCCCGGTGTTCTTTGCTAATCCCCATTAACGAGCTCAATTTCTCGATAAAATATACCCAAAAACTAGGACAACTCTGAAGCCTCCACCAAAATCAAATTAAACTCACCCTTTCTACCTGAAGACCAATAGAAGAAGTCCCCCAGCAAAAGCCCCCTCAC
Source organism: Papilionanthe hookeriana x Papilionanthe teres (assembly GCA_022702705.1). NCBI lineage: Eukaryota > Viridiplantae > Streptophyta > Magnoliopsida > Asparagales > Orchidaceae > Papilionanthe > Papilionanthe hookeriana x Papilionanthe teres. The sequence continues at coordinate 31,772,264 of CM040431.1, forward strand.
CGAGCCATCCATTGCTTCCGGCCTCCGAAAGTCTGAGAAATCGGGCACAGTGCTTTCATACCTAGACCTTTCACCCGGGGCCGGAGGCTTCATCCCTAGGCTTCTCGAACTCCAACGAATGTGCCGGGCACATTCGATTTGAGGAGAAAAGCTTCACCCTCACAGACAAGGTATGGATACTCTTCCTTCCCGAGAGCTTCAATGATTCTACATTTCATTTAAGTTGATTTGATGCTTGTAAAGTTGCATGGATGTGTTCGTCTCTTCGAAGAATCCATAGAGCATAGAACATGAAAATCCGTTGTGAAATTAGAGGAGATCTTAGGGTTTGAGTGTGGACGGCTCTCGGGACACACCCGGTCGGAGAGCGACCAACTTGTCATTGGATCGGGGGGTGTATCGAATGGACGGTGCGGATCGTGTCGGACCGGAAGATGGAGCGAGGACCGCGGGACGTGAGCTGACTGGGGTGGAACGTGTCGAATGGAAGCCGATGCGTGGCCTTTCAGACCACCCGAGGTTGACGCGGCGCCGCGTGGATAAGTGAATAAATAGGTTAATTTCTATTTATTTAAATACCCATAATTTGAAAAATCCATAACTTTGCGTAGAAAAATCGAGAAAAATAAACTAAAAATACCCTCTTGCTCGATTGAACGAAGGAGAACGATGTGGAAAAGAAATCGAGTCATTTTGTGTAGTATCTTATTTTTAATTAATTGTTACTCATCTCGATATTTTTATTTCTCCATTTACATAGACAATTCACCATTACATGAGACCATAGGGCTTTTTAGCAGCTACGATCTTGGGGAACCGTCCACAGATTTTCAACGTCGAGAGGCCATCTGTTAAGTTATTGATTTTCCAAATTTTTGTGCCTGTTTTGATATTTTAATTCCCATAATTAGCATATTGTGCAATAAATCCTAGGAAATTAGGAGGAAGTATCTTGGGAGGCGAGAGGACCTAGGAAAATTATGGTTTGAGTTAATTGGTAAGAATAACCACTAATTGTCTAAACACTCCAAAATTGAATTTTAATTAGTGGACAACCATTCATCAAAATCACTTAAAAACAATTCCACTGATCTTAGGGTTAGAGGAGTCCTACATAAAATTTGAAACCAATTAGGTGATTGGCCACACTAAATGGGCCAAGTCGAGTTAAATGACGAAAATTAAACTTTAAAAATTCATAACTCCATCTGATTTAAAAATTCACAAAATAGTTTGGGGCTTGTCTGATGTTAGGGGAGTCTAAAAAAATTAAAATTAAAATTTTCTAAAAATCTTCATTTTCACAATATTTTAATATTTTAATAATTAAAAAATAATAAAAATCACAAAAATATTAAAAATCATAAAAATATTATATTTTGATTTCACAATACTTAGGAACAAACCAAATATTTTCCCAGTCTCTAGGTTAAGATATTGAATTTTAAATTCTTAAGACAATTTTTAATATTAAAAATGGATTTTTCGGCCTTTTCGCAATTAATTCTAATAAATTAAAAAAATTAGAAAATATAAAATTTAAATTTTGTGAACTTCTTGAGGTCAGAGGGACTTAAGAAAAATATAAAAATCCATTTTTCAACTTTAATTTTATTTATAATTAATTAACATTCCAAAACTAAAAATAATTATAATAAAGAAAATATAATTCAAAATCACCAAAATTGGTCCAGAAGTCCTCTTGGTCAATAGGAACTTCTCATAATTTTCCTAAGGATAGAAACTTTACCTTGGTCATGTTGTTGAATTTTTTATTGAAAACTAGTATTTTTCATAAAAAATAAATACATAAATTAAATTAAATTTAGAAAAATCACATCTTCTCCTCTAATGTCTTAATTGACATGTGAGTAAAGTGACAAAAAATTTTAAGTTCATTTGAGAGCTTAATTTGATGAGTTATGAAATGAACATGCTTAAAAAGGGGCATAAAGGTTATTAAATAATTTTAATACTAATTAATATTTAGGTTTAATCGAGGAGGAGTAAAATATCTAATTTTAAGATCTTCATTAGATGATTGAAACCTAGGAAATTTAAAGGTAGAAACTGATATCATCTTAAACATTTAAAAGAAGAAGCCTTAATGAATCTAATAATTAAACTTTGGAAGATAATTAAGAAATAGACCATTAAGGATAAGGGATTTTGATATAAGAAGACCAATATTTTGAAATTGAATCCTATTGATGATTTAACTAAATATCATTAAGTTCTTATTAATTAATTAAGCTATAAAATGATAATTGAAACTAATGAAAGGAAGATAATCTAAAAATTTTTATAATTAAACTAAAACTTAAAATATTAAAACCAATTTGAAGTAAGAAAAATCAAATTAAAGAAACTTAAAAAATCAAAACTAATACGAAATTGTTTAAAACTTGAATTAAAATAAATTTAAAACATTAATGTGAACTCGGAACAATTCATAATTGAAATATTTAAAATTAATTTGAAATATCAAGACCATACGAAATGATAAAACTTAATTGAATTAAACGATTTGAACACTTTTCCAAACTTGAAAAAATTTATAACATTAAAAGACCAACTAAAACCTTATAACTAAATTAAATCACTTTAAACCATTAACTCGAATTTCGATTAAGAATAGTTGAAATCTTTAACGGACCGATTTGTCCCTAAAGGTTTTCATTATTATAACTCTTAAGTAAAGTATCGAGTGAAATGTCACTTTGCCCACGGGATAATCGAAACATCCTAATTCAACGAAATGAAAATAAACTAAACTAAATTTTTGGATAATTAATTCACACGTGCAATAAAACTCATTTGGACTCAAAAATAATCCCAAAAATATTGAAAAAGAAGTTTTAGGACTCAATCTAAATACATATAAATATGATGGGGTGTTTTAGAAGAACAATTGAATTTAATTATTCTTTGATGAAGAAAATCATCTTTAAAAAAATACAAGAACCTAGACGTCATAGGAAATGACTAGCAATAGGAGTAAATTTGGTAGACGACGAGAACCTTCCCTTAGCTTTAATTAGGTACTTGTTATAAATATTTAAATGCCTTAACATGTGCCTTAAGTGCGGCTTGCAATGACGAGAAGACCCTCAGGTATGCTTTTATTTGATTTCAATTTACTTTATTGCAATTTATTTATATGAGCTTCCACTTTACTCTTCTTGTGTTAAACAAGATTGTTGCATGAAAACTGAAACCTTTAGGATAGCCACAGGCGAAACCAAAACTAAATTAAAAGTCGCGACAAGATAAGATTCACCACAACATTCGGAAGATAAAACGACTCGAAATTTAATTACAAAGCTGAACAACAAAACTACGGTAGCAATTAAATTAAAACATCTCGTTGGATGATCGGGAATACCTCGAGATGATGTAACCTAAGTGTTAAACGCGGTATTTCCATGATGCAAGTAAGTGTGAACTGTTTCAGTTGAGTTTAGCAAAGTGGTTGTCTTAACGAAAGTGAATGCGATAAAAATAATAGTGTCGGAATGATGGAACCATGGGATCTTAGTAATTGTTGTTATAATCAACACAATATTCCCTAATAAAACATTAAATACATTTGAACTTTAAAGAGCTCTTCTAAGCAGAAACACTTTCATCTCACGATTTTCACCTTCTAAAAACTAAACCTGCACGGCAACCGAAGGAGCTTGGAGCATAGTGGGCGGCACGAGTATCGTCGGCGGCCAAGCTTGGAATCTGCATTAGCAAAACCTTTCTTAGAATTAAGCCATGTAATAATAGGATTTCGAAGCTAGTTGCCTAGTGCTACATAAATCCACAACTTTTTGTTAGGCATTTGTATAATCATGTTATGCAAATTAATCCTTAACCGGTCTTAGGACTCGAGGTAGTTGTTCGATACGACATAAACCCTTAAATCTTCGAGGGCTGATTGTATGATTATGTCATATAAATATAAGTCCTAAATAATTAAAAATTGGCGGGATTCTGACATTAAATAAACTCTCAATTAAGAAACGAACAATAGCATAGTTTGGGAAGTTGCCAAAGATTCTTCTTGGATCCTTAAAAGCTTCTCCTGCATATAACTTTCGTGGACTCTTAAAATAAACTGTTCCAAATTTGAGCTAATCCCTTTTGAAATTCCAAAATTCAATCCTTTGAAAACCTTAAAGTTTGAAATTCTTGAGAGCAAAACCCGCGATGCATTATCGAGAGTTTTCTTAAGTGATTCCCGTTATTTGAATGTAATTAAAAACGCAAGGGGCTTGCCTTATAGGGAGCTTTAAGAACCCGAGTAATATAAACCTGTTTAATTCCTTTATATTAAACGAGGGGAACTTGTCGACTTAAAATTGGTTCCTGAGACCAAACGGATAATAAAATCTTTTATTTTATTTAACCGAGCCTCATCGTCGAAACGTGTGCTATTCCTCGGGATAGATGCACGGTTTGTGGTGTGAATACTTGTTTATAAACTATTTGGGATGTGAGATCGGTTTGATTTCATGTCTTGAAAATTTTAAAACTTAAAAAATTATTTTTCGAAATCGAATGCTACTTTATAAATTATATATATAGTTAAATTAAATTTAAAATCTAAAATTCACCGATAATTTCTACGAGTGACCCTTTTGAAAATACAATACACAACTTTAAAAATAAGGCTGTACAATTTCGTGACTCACATTGCAGGGACTAGTTCTCTCTCCATTTTAAGTCAGATGGTTTCTTTCATAAATCTGTGAGTAGTCCATACTTACAGTGGACCAAACTACCATTCTTTCCATTGGCATACCACGTTCATTTACGTCTTGAACGGGTATAATCGGCTCCTTTTGGATTCTAGAGCCACTGTTTAGACACCCTTAAATAGAAGGTTTGCAGATCCTCCCACCTCCCTAAAGAGGTGAGGAGTAGACCCATGAGTGTGTTAGAATAGGGAGGAGCTCATCGAAGTGAGTTTGATGCGGAGTCAGCTCCTCTACAAATCTCGGACGGTCCGATGCTTCACTTCTCTTTGTGTTTGACTTGTTGCGAACCGAATTGACCCAATGCCACTCTAACAACCTTCAATAAACTCTAAACAAAATAAAATTTTGTTTCATTTCAATTCAAAATTAAAATTCTCGAACCCATCAAACCTACAATAATAAACAAAAAATGCGAAATTTTGAAATAAAAAAAATTCACATGAATTAATTTTAAAGGATGCCCGGTTATAGGACAAGTGCGTTAACTTGATGTGCGCTGAAATTACAAGGCAAAGGACGTCATTGACTTTTAAATGTTTCACAAAAGATGATTACGCATCTGAAGGGCTTGCTTGTGACAGTACATGAGCAAGTTCGAATGCAATGGATTGACAAATAAGAGATAAGAGAAGGATAATGGGTAGTGGGTCCCAACCCTCCTACCACAAAATAGTAAAAAGACAACAACTCGACGATGGGTCATGGGTCCCGACCCTGTCCACCGCAGTAAAAAAATATATTGATAATACGCTCGAGACGTTGAGGGTCTGCTTGAAAGACAATCGAAAAAGAGGTAATTCAAGGAAAAACATTTGTTGTTTTAACATGATCATGACTTTAAGGGGAGAATGAAATTAATCCCATAATTGCGGGTCCTTCACTTTAAGGAATTCGGGCGGGTCCTAAGTAAATTTTTGAAATGAAGCCAGTGTGGTTGAAATACGAGTAGTGTCATGATCAATGGTCTTTTAATTTTCTGCCATGTGGTAAGATCCAGACTTTTGGATGGGTTATAATATCCCGAGGATTCATGTTAAGAAACATTTCGGGAGTATTAATTAGGAGAGTTTAGGCATTCAAAATCTTTAATAAAAATATGTCTTACCGGATACAATAATTCTCTAAAAACAAAATGAGAAAAAAAAAGAAAAAAAAGAAAGGAAAATTTTTTTCTGCGTGAACATCAATTGAGGGAGAAGCTTGAGGTGAGCACAAGTGCTAAAAATTGGTGTCACAATCAGAAATTTAAAATCTTTAACATGTACTTTCTACTAGATATAGTAATCCTCGATAATAAAAAAGAGCGAACGACTCGATAAAAAAAAAGAAAAAAGAGAAATCAAATGAGCTCCACACGAGAAAGAAGCTTGAGAGCATGCATATAATCAAAAATTGGTGTCTTAATCCTCCCCCAATTAATGAAACTTGAAAGAATACCTTAAGAAGTTTCTTTTAATATTATGCTTTGAAGAGTTAAAGAGTGATTTTATGTCTTTTGGTCGGTCATTAATTGACTCGGAAATATCTTTGGACAATGAAAAATATTTCTATCACATGAGCATAAATTTTGAATGTTGTAGGCCCAGAAAGAAAGAATTGAAGTAGAAGGTCTAGTTATTAGCAATTGATGAAATTCGGCCTGAAGTTATATCATTCGGTACCCACGTAGTACAACTCCCGGCATCGATTGAGAGTGTCGGAAGGCGACTTATTAAAGACAAGCTGCTACAATCATACAAATCGGTGTCGAAAAGAAACGACGATCGTTGCGTAAAAATTATAAAGTTAAAATATTTGTTGCTATGGTGTCTGTAGAAATAACACCTCTTTGTAGGTACTTGAAAAAAAATAATAATAACAATTTTGATAGTACCTTGAAGAGGTTATTTTCTAAACGTGGCTTTATTCAGGGGACGATACTTCAAGAAGTATTGTGCATCGTTATGTTTCATAGACACCCTCGTTCTACGAAGCACGAATCTGCACTTGCTTGTAAGCAGGTCTAAATCCTAAAATAAAAAAAAATAATACAACACAAAAAAGTCATAAAACATAAAAGAATACGATAAAGGAAAGAATTACAACAAATAAACAACGATAAATTTCCCAATAAATGAAATAACAAATAAATGAATATAAAAATAAAATAATGAATTCACAAAAAATTAAACAGAATACAAAATGTGTATACAATCAAAATGAAATTCGGAAACAAAGCGAAACAAAATTCAAATCAAAATAAAAATTTAAATCGAAAAGAAAATCAAAATGATCAAAAAACAAAAATAAAATTAAAAAAAAAATTCAGAAAAAGACAAAAAACGAATCGAAATCTGAATTCCTCTCTGACTCGGTAAGCGGTTGAGCTTCTTCGGCCAATCTTTTGCTATCGATTTCTTTCAAAATTTCTTCCTTGTGTGACGGAGATCGAGCCGGTTCTATTGAAATGGAGCCACGAGGTCTCGTAGGTTTTTGTTGGCGTGGGCCACACCCTTTCTCACGAAGCTACTTTTGTTAATAAACTCTTCGAGTTGGATGCGAGACACCCTCGTACCTTCTTTTAAGGCGAAGTTCTTTTATGCGGGAAATCAAAATTCAAAGTCAGACTTGAACTTTTACGATTCCGTATCATCAAACTCGGTAAATCTTCACAGATTTTCATGAATCTTGGAATCGCACTCCTTCTTGAGTTGGTGTACGACTTCTTTTTAAGTTATGTGTTGTATTTTGAAAGGATACTAACGAAATTGTGGTGAATTTTAGATTTTAGAACTTAATTTAAATATATATAATTTAGAAAGTAGTATTTGATTTTGAAAATAATTTTAAATTTGAAAGATTTTAGATAAAGTCGAACCCGATCTCACATCAAATAATTTTTATAAACAAGCACGCATCTGTGTGTATCTATCTAGAGAATAGGCCTTGCTAACTGATGATGGGGCTCGATTAAATAAAGTAGGAAATTTGTAACATCCGTTTAGTGCTAACCAATTTTATAAGCCGACAGTACCACACTTGTATAAATGAATTAAGCGGGGTTTATATTACCAGGTTCTTAGTTCACATGAGGGCAAGCTACTATAGTTAATTACATCTTAAATGACGGGGAATCATTTAAAAAAAGGCTCTCGATAATGATTAGTGGTTTTGCTCTCGAAATTTAGAAGTTTTAGGATTCAAAGGATTTGATTTTGGAATTTCAATAGGGAATGGATCAAAATTTGGAACAATTTATTTTAAGAGTCGAAAAGGAAGAGAAGTAGGAGAAGGCGAGGATCAAGAAGAATCTTGGAAACTTCTGACTATCTGATGACTAGCTTAAGATTTGGGAATTTTATTTAATGTTTCAATCACCGCAATTTTAATTAATTAAGACTTATATTTGTATGATATAATCACGAAATAGCCAGTGTGAGGGTTTATGTCGTGCAACGACCACCTCGAATCACAAGAGCCGGTTAGGGCTTAATTTACATGACATGATAATGCAAATGCTGGCACAAAGAGTTGAGGATTTGTGTTGCACTAGGTAAACTACCTCGAAGTCACATGGCGAATGCATTTAATTCTAAAGAAGGTTTAGGCGGGTAGATCAGGAAGTTTCTTGATGATGACGGCCCCTTACCATGCTCCTTGCTCCTTGTCGTTACGGAGGTTTTGATTTTAGAGAAGTCGTAAATCGAGAATAAAGAGAGACGTGTTTGGTTTAGAGAGAATCTTAAATCAGTATTTTTAATATTTTAATTAAGCAAATCTTAAAGTTGTTTAAACAAAACCGATTAAGATCCCGGGATTCCATCATCCGAGCACCGTTATTTTCATTGAATTCACTTAGTCCGAGATGAATTTGCTAAACTCGAATGAATGAGTTCCACACTTTCATTTAGGCAGGTAGGAAATCCGTTAACATCGCATGGGTTACATCATCCGGTATTCTAAGATCATTCGACGAGACGTTTAATTTAGTTATAATTGTATTTTTGTTGTTGTTTTGTTTGTGATTAAATTTTGAGTTGTTTTATATTTTGAATGTTGTGGCGGTGAATTTTATGCGCAATGACTTTTAATTTAGTTTTGGTTTTCGGTTGGGGGAATTTATCATAAAGGTTTTGGTTTTCATCTGTGATCTTGTTTATCGAGCGAAAAAGTAAAGTACGGTGCATGTAAGTAAATTGTAATAAAACAAAAGCATGCACGGAGGGTCTTCCGTCATCCCAAGATGCATGAAACACATGTTAAGGCATTTAAATATTTCGACAGATACCTAAGTAAAGCTAAAGGGAAGGGTTTGAATACAGCAATTCACAATCCCATAGCTAGTCATCTATGGCATTAGGTTCTTGGTTTGGTTTTGAGGATGATTTTCTTCATCGAAGAACAACTAGATTCAATTGTTCTTCTAAAACATCACATCATATTGAGGAAGTGCTTAAGGGCGAGTCCTAAACATCCTTTCGATATTTGCAGGGATTGTTTTGAGTCCCGAGTAAATTTGGTTACTTGCAGTGAATTAATCGTAGGGGTTTAAGTTTTGTTACTTAGCATAGGTGAAGCTAGGACATTTGAATGTCACATAGAGGTAGTAACACTTCACTTGATACTTCATTTAAAGTTATAATAATAAGAGCTTTAAAAAGGGCAAAACAACTTATTAAGTATTTTAATGATTTAAACTTAATGATTTAATTTTAATTTTGACTTAATTATAAAAAAAAATTAGTTTTAAGTTTGGAATAAAAATATTGAGTGCTTTATGTTTAAGTTTACTTTAAAAATTATTTGTGGTTTAACTCTAAATGATTTCATTTAGGTGTGTTGTTAAATGATTTTAATTCAATTCAGTTATTTAATTTAATTTAGTTTGCTTTAATTTAATTTAATTTTTTTAATTTAATTTAATTTAATTTGATTTAGTTTTATTTAATTTAATTTTAAATTTTAATTTACTTTAATTTAATTTCAATTTCAATTTAATTTAATTTAGTTTAATTTTTTTTAATCTAATGTTTTAGATATGATTTAATTTAATTGTTAAAGTGTTAATTTAATTTAAAATTTGATTTAATTTAGTTTAAATTTAATTTAATTTAATATTTTAAGTCTTTTAGCACTTTAAATTTTAAATTGGGTTATCATTTAAATTGGGAATTAAATATTATTGCAGTGATTAATTTAGGGATTTTTAAAATAAAGAATAAATATCTTCTTAATAATATCCCTATTTTTAATAATTCAAATTTCAATTACTCTTCAAAATTTTAATTAATTAATTAATTAAAGTTTATTTTAATTATTCTTTGAAATGATTAGTAGGTTTCTACCCTTCAATTATTTAAATTTTCAATCATCCAAAATCAGTTTAGGATAAAATATTTTACCCTCCTTTTTGATTAATCCTAAAATTTTAATTAAGGGTTGAAATTTTTTAATTACCTTTATTTATTCATGCTTAATAATTCTGTAACTCACTAAACTAAGCTCAAAATGAACTTGAAATTTTGTATAACCTTACTCACATGTTAATTAAGACATTAGAGGAGAAAATGTGATTTTTTTGTATTTAATTTGTATGTAATTATTTCTAATGGAAAATAGGGGTTTCTAAGGAAAATTCAATAACATGACCAAATGTTTCTATCCTTAGAAAATTATGAGATGTCCTAATGACAAGAGGACCACTTGGACCAATTTTGGTGATTTTTTTGAATTATATTTTATTTTATTAGAATTATTTTGAGCAAATGGAGTATTAATTAATTTAAAAAAAGAAATGAAAGTTGAAAAATGGATTTTATATTTTTTTAAAAATCTCTCTATCCTCAGGGAAATCAGAGAACCAAATTTTATATTTTCTGATTTTTCTTTGATTTATTAAATTATTTTAGTGGAAATGTTAAAAATCATTTTTAATTAATTGTTTTTAGCTAAAATTCAATATGTTGCAGAGACTTAGGAAAAATATTTGGTTTGTTTTGCCAGGTGATTGGGAGCCAATGTGACGTTTTGGTGATTTTTAATATTTTTATGATTTTTTATTATTTTTTTATTATTAAAAATATTAAAATAATGATAAAATTCAACTATTTTAGAAAATTACAATTTTAATTTTCCTAAATTCCTCTGATATCAGAGAAGCCCCAAAACCATTTTTGTGAATTTTGAAAAGTATTTTGTGAGTTATGAATTTTAAAGTTTAATTTTGGTTATACGCTTAATTAATCCATTTAGTGAGGTTAAACATTTCCAATTGATTTTAAATTTTTATGTGATGTTCCTCTAATCCTAAAGATCAGTGGAGGTATTTTCAAGTTAATTTGATGTGTAGTTGACCTAATTAATTAAAGTTCAATTTTGGGTGTTTGGTGATAGAGTTGTTCCATATGAATTAACTTAAAACCTATTTTTTCCTAGGTTCCTCTGATACATAAGAAACATCTGAGATTTTCCTAAATTTATTTCACAACGAAGCTAATTATTGAAATTAAAATACCAGCTTGATAACATGTAATTGGAAAATCGATAACTACCGTAGGGATGGCTACGAGCTTTGGAAAATTCAAGGAATATACCCTAGATTAAGAAGGCAAAGCATACATGGTCTCATGTCATAATTGGTGTCTATACGAATGGAAATTAAAATACCACGATAAATAAATCATTAAAAATAAAATACTTGATGAAATGACTTGATTTCTTTCCACATTATTCTCCTTTATATTCAACGACGAGAGGATATTTTTATTTTATTTTTATGATTTTTCTACCACACAAAGTTATGAATTTTTAAGTTGTGATAATTAAATAAATAGAAAAATGCCACATTTTCCTACTTATCCCGCGCGGCGCCACGCAATCCTCGGTAACTCAGAAAGAACGCGGAGCTCTTGGTCCAACACTTTGCCATCGACTCCAGTCCTCCAGGGGCCCGCGGTTCAAGTACCATTGCGCCGTACGCTTGATCTCGATGGTTTGCCCGATACACGCGCCATCCGAGGGCTCCTAGTATCGTACGGCGGGTGTGCACACCGTGACCATCCACACCCAAACCTAGATCTCACTTGATTCTCGATGGATTTTACTGTTCTTATGCTCTATGGATTCTTCTTGAAGAGACGAACATATCCATACGGTTTATGTGGCATGAGATGTGATCAAAATAGAGAATGTTCGAAGCTCGAGAAGAGAGAGCTCATACCTTTGCTTAGAAGTGTGGCTTCGATCAGGAGTTGTGTCGCATGATTGAACTTTGAAATGACTCGGATGAGTCTGCGGCTGCGGGAATTGCTGAACCTGAATTCGAGTAGACCGATTCCAAAGCTTGGAGGGTAGAGCAAATGGGTCGCCTGGAGAGGGGGCTTCCCGCGGGGAACTCCTTCTCTTGATCTTGTGCGGAGTGTGGGTGAGTTTAATTTAGGAAGGTTTGGTGGAGAGTGGAGAGAAGTTTCATGGTTTTCGGTGGAATTTGTTTTGAAAATTAGTGATGGATGGGGATTAGAGACGGAAATATCAGGGATCAATTGCTCTAAGTGTGGAGGATGGTACGGAACAATTTTAGTAGAGTTTCTGTATGTTTTGGTGCAGCTGCTCTTGGCAGGGAGGGGGTGGGGTTTAAATAGAGTTGTTGGAGGGCCTTCAGGAGTTAATGGTTGGGATCAATTGCTCTGAAGCGAGGGAAGAACGGCTCAATGGCCATTGGGCATGGGGCAGCTCGGCAAAAAGAAGAATTTCAATGTTGGGCTCTCATGGTGCTCGGCCATGGAAATTCCCAGCGTGGTTGCTTGCTGGCCCGGGGGGTCGGGTCAACCTCGGGCTCAGGGAAGTCAGGGCTTGATTCCTACAGCAGTTCAATGTGGTTGCCATGTGTAAAGTTGGTGAATTGAAATGGGTGGAGAAAAGGGTGATTTTGGCTTGGTTTAGGTCGGCCATGGTTTTGGGCTAGGTTCACCTCCCCATGGCCTGCTTGGGCTGAAAGCTATTTGGCTCAGCTTAATTAGTGGGGAGAAGTCACCATCCCAGGAAGTACGAGTTAGGCTTAAGCATGGTTTAGGGGAATCTGTTAAGATGGTTAATCACTCTTAATAGAATCATTAAAGGGTCCCCTCTTTTTGCCCTTTGGGTATGGTGAGGTGATAAGGCTTTCATGGCTCCCATGTGGCTCATACCTTGGCTTCATAGCTCCATTTGGCTTAGGAAAAGTCAAGTCGACTTTCATGGAAAAGGGTTTATGGAATTTTGAAAATTTTGGGGTTATTTGATGGGATTTGGCATAATATTAAATGATGGATTTAATATTATTTTGCATAATAAAATTTTGGGGTACTTAATAGAATCATCCATTTTGGTTTAATTTTAATGATGGATTTAGCACTTAGGGAGTGATATTAATTGAGGATGAGATGAAATTGTAATGTGAGGCTTGATGGTGGATTTTGGGCTTTTAGGTTTGTTTTGTATGGGCTTTTAAAGTAGCTTGGGAAATGGGCTTTGCTAAATTTTAAAATGGGTTTTTTAGGATGAGGAGCCTTGTAGTGGTTGGACCCAATGAGTGTTGAATGTTTCATGAGTTATTTTAAGACAATGTGGTAAGGCTTGGGGTTGAATTGGGTTGAACAGGTCTCTTTGGTAAGGGGACAAAAATGGGTCAAATTGAGTTGGCAGAACAAGTTAGGCTAAAGTTGGTTTTGATGTAAAATTAATGTTGAGAAATTTTTATAGGTGTGTTACAAAGAGTTTTCAACTTTGTTTGGGTTAATTTTGGGATTTGGGCTAAGTTAAGGTTAAGGCTTAGGTTTAGGCTAAATTGAGGATTTTGGGTTTTGGTTGAATTTGGTGGGGTTTGGGTCCAAATTTTGAGCAAATTATGTTAGTGTTTTGTTTATGGAGATGTTAGGGAAGGTTTAGAAAAGGTTTGGGGTCCATTGGAGTTAAGATTGGGTTGGTTTGGGGTAAGTTTGGGTTATGAGTCGAAATTGGGCTTGCAACACAAAAATGAAATTGGATTCAAATGTTAATCGAGTGGGCTTAGTTTTAATATAGATTGATATTGGGGATATTTAATTGAGTTTAGAATTGAATTGGACGAAAGAAAATTAGAGTCAGTGGGGTGATTTGGTTTGACATTGGGTTCTTGGGTTTTAAAATGGGTGAATTGGGGTTTTGGTAAGGAAAATGGGGTAAATTGTCAAAATTGGCCCATTATGTCGTTAAACAAAATATGAAAATGGAAAAAATTTGAGATTTTTAAAATTTTAAATTTTGGCAGATTTTTGGATTTTTGGGTCAAGAGGGGCATTATGGTAATTTGGAGGGTATTGGGGGGTAATTTTTAAAATTTTGGTATTTTTGGCTGTAATTTAGGTGGTGAGGAAATGTTGAGTTAATTTTGGAAAATATTTGGGTGATTTGGAAATTTTGGTGGTTTTGGGTAGTTTCGAAGGCTTTGTGCAGTTTGGTGAATTAGGGGCCCACGTGGATCAAAATTGAAATTTTGGAAAAATGAAAATTGAGCGAGTGTGAGTCAATGGAATCATTTTGGTTGAGCCATGAAGCCGTATTAAGCCCATAAGACCGCAGGAGGACTCATTTGAGGCATTCAACATGTTGTTCCTAACCCTCTTAGCCAAGGGCATAGGGGTTAAGGTGTCCATATTAATTATACCATGAGTCAGAAAGTCAGTAGGCATGAATAGTTTTAGGATTTGGAATGTGTGTGAAAGTGTAATGTGTGGTGAACCCTCACAGTGGAGCCACCTCGGGGTGATCTAGGCTTGAGCCTACTATAGGGAACTCATCCTTTAAATCTCCACATTTGATCTCAACCCTACAGGTGATTAGGGGTTTACAATCGAGCTTGTGGGGTTTGAGGGATTAAGAAGTGGTTGGGTTTCTAAAGGGGAGTAAAGTTCCATATCTAGTCCTCTAAGATAGTCGAAAGGAAAAACTGGCTAGATCCACAAGTACTAAGAGAAGAAAGACCTCATAAAATGAGGTCAACAAATGGACCCAAATCGGTGTGGTGTGCTAACCAAGCACACTAGTGCGTATTGGTGTTGGCCAGAAGAGATCAACAAAACCAACACAGAGATGTCAGTGACAAACTTAGGGTGAGTGAGAAAAATTTCATTTGGGTAGTATCAAGTACCTCTCCAAGGCCGGAGGTTCTTGAACTCTCGGCCGGGAAAGGAAAAGAGAGGTGAATTCCAAAACCACCGGATACGAAATTTTGATTTAGATTTCGTTTCATTTCATGTTCGAGTTTTGATGTGTGAGTTTTGATTTTTTGGAATTTGGAGTTCCGAGTTTAGATTGAAGTTTGATTTAAAATGAGTTTAAGGAAATTTGGATTTGAAATGAGAATTGAAACCGAGTTTCAACCTCGGGTCTGGCTTGGATTTTAGGTAGCGGCCTCGGAGTAAGCATCCCAGGGTTTAAGTGTACATTGAAAAGGATGAGAGTAAATTTAAGTCTTGATCTCGAAAGAGAGGCGGAATGTAGGTACAGGTCTCGGAAATTTTGAATTGAAATGTAGGTATCAATTCAAATAAGAATCGAATGTAGGTATCGATCTCGAAATGAGAAGCTGGAATGTAGGTACCGATCTCAAAATTTTGAATTGAAATGTAGGTGTCAAATTTAGACGAGAATCGAAATGTAGGTATACATCTCGAAATGAGAGCTTGGAGTCTGGTGATCTCGAAATTTTGAATTGAAATGTAGGTATCAAATCGGATGAGAATCGAAATATAGGTATCGATCTCGAAATGAGAACGGAATGTAGGTACCGGTCTCAGAAATTTTGAATTGAAATGTAGGTATCAATTCGGACGAGAATCGAAATGTGGAGTACTTCGATCTCGAAATGAGAATTGGAGATGCCAGGTACCAATCTCGAAATTTTAGGTGAAATGTAGGTATCAATTCGGATGAGAATCGAATTGTAGGTTTCGATCTCGAAATGAGAACTGGAATGTAGGTACCAGTCTCAGAAATTTTGAATTGAAATGTAGGTATCAATTCATATGAGAATCGAAATGTTGGTATCGATCTCGAAATGAGAATTTGGAATGTAGGTACCGGTCTCGGAAATTTTGAATTGAAATGTAGGTATCAATTTAGATGAGAATCGAGGTAGGTATACGATCTCGAAATGAAGCTTGGAATGTTGGTACCGAGTCTCGGAAATTTTGAATTGAAATGTAGGTATCAAATCGGATAAGAATCGAAATGTAGGTATCGATCGAAATGAGGAAATTTGGAATGTAGGTACCCGGTGTCGAAAATTTTGAATTGAAATGTCTTGTGGGGATTTGGATTTAGCGGGAGATTGAAATGAGATGTGAAAGTATTCCACATCATGAGAATCAATCAAAGTTTGATCATTTAGTAGAAGGGTATGAATCCATCTTATCGGAGACGAATCGAACATTTTTGATGGTTGTGAAATCATCAGAGAGGGTTTCGAAGGAGGTACGAAGTGAATCTTGATTTGAAGAAGAATTGGAGGATTTGAAAAGATGGATTTAGACTAGAATTCAATTGAGATTTGGTCCGTTTTGTTTGTCCTTTAACAATCCCAGTTTTTGTTAGTGTTCGTATGAATTTGAGTTCATTTCTTATTTAGATTTTTAGGGAAAGTTCTCATTTATTTTCTTTTCTCTTGTTCTTCGTTCAAAGTTCATTTAATTCATGGCATTTTCTGATCGATTTGCACAAAAAAAGAGGTGAAGGCAAAATATGACATAGTCGTTTTCACTCCGAAACTGGCTGAAAGTCCATCATACGACTTGATGCACTCATGATGAAATTTTCCTCATAAATTTAATGTCTCGTACAATCATGTAAATCAAAACGGTGTGTAAACTTCAGACGATCCATCCAAAAGCGTCATCGAAAAATCCATGTACGAATAGTAAGAAACATGGGTAATAACATCTTCTTCAAGCCACCCTTGGCGAGAATGCATGGATGCGCATTGGAGGTGTCTTGTTCCCATGTAACTCGCCGGCTCGTAGGGCCGGAGACTCTCCAATTACAGGATCTTGTTGAAGTGGTAAGGCGCCTTTACGCCGTCCATCCTTCTAAAGATAGGGAGATCCGCTCCTTTGGCACTCCATACAATGTTTTACAATGTCTGTCATTCCTTTTAATATCATGATGGAACCTAAAGTGGTATCTCCACAAACCCTCTCGGAACTTACCCGGGCACAACATCCGGAGGTCGAATCCAGAACATGATATTGCATTGGTTAATGACAAGCTGTGCGAAGGTCGACAAAGTCGTGGTGGTCTATGTGGAGGTATACGGTCGCCCATACAGTAAATGTTGATGATGCAAGCTGACGGGTATGCGGTCTATTTGGCGGTACCCTCCACGTTATCATTGTTTTCACCATTCTTTTAATTATCCTCGGCATTGGATCCACCTGCTTGCAACGGAGTCTCCGGGTGGATTTCCTTTTAAATCTCTACCGTGAAGTTATGGCAACATCCGCATTGTGTTGTGTCTCTTCCTTTCCACAAACATCCATCCTCGGGGGTTAAGATAAATCTTTTCCCTCGGACGGCTTTGCTCGGCCGTCTCTTTGACTCTGAAGCTGAGTCCACAATTTCTTCTTTTCATTATACGAGAATACATGCGACGTAGCAACCGAGGCCTTCCAAAATGTTGATTCTCTTTGCCTCCAATCCTTTCGAAGTGTCGAAAGTCCTTTTATTCAACATTTTGCATTCTTTCGGATTCATATTACGGGATGATACGCAAGTGACAAGGTCTAGTAACGTATGCAGGATGTATGGCTCAATCCGATCACGTTCTCTGCATACCTTGAGCTACTTGGGGATTGTCTCTGTCCCGGGACATCCTCCGGGGTTAGCCACTTGTGCGATTTCTTACCATGCTGGTGGCTGCGGCCTGCGGGTCGTGGGCGTCTCTCTGCCTACGATCTTCTTGAGAGTTTCCCTTTATCTTTTTTGTTTTCTCGGAGCTGGTTTCCTCTTTCGGAGTTCACGATGAACCGGTATCTTTGAAATGTGTGTGTCGGCGGCGGCGGCTGTCTCTTCGTGTTGATCTAGCTGTTTAGTTTAGTCAGCATCTTGAGGATGCGGCGATTCTTATTCCTTCTGCAGGTAGCGGTGAGAGTAGCTCTCCTTGCCGCTGAATTTACGCGAGGGTGCGGCGGCGGCGAGCACACTTCCCTGCGTGGCAACTACGGCTTGATTTTCTTGTTCTCCTCGGTGTTTGTGTCTTTCTCTTTTTGTTGTTGGATTGGTGGCTTGGGCCACCCATCTTCATCCTTTGTCTGTTTGTGAAGCTCTTCTCGTCATTTGGGATTCAATCATTTTCTTCATCTTGTAGGCCGGCCGAGTGTGAAGTCGGGAATCAATCTCTATCAACTTGCTCCATCCTTCACCCTCTTTTAGGTAGTGCTAGACTCACGCTATTTCTAAAGTTTAGAACCAACCGCCCGGGTCGACATTTCCCTACGAAAAAAAACAAGGAAAAGATCGGGCGCCACTAAGAACAAGAACATGAAGAAAATATTTATTAATGAAAAGTTTTTTTTTCGTATTTTCTTTTAAAATTTAAACGGAGTAGGAAAAGGAGTGAAAAAAGATCGGGAACAATATTTGATTTGAAAGGAAGGATTTGAAATTTTATTATTATGGTTTCCCGTATTTTCTTTTTTAACATTTTTCGTTGATGAGATTTTTTATATCATCCATTTTATTTTTGTTTTGAGTTCGGACCCGGTCGCAGAGGATTACTTCACCGTGTTTCTAGGGATAAGATTCTACTTTAGAGGCCATATCGAAACATCGGGTTACGTAATACTTCTTTAAATACCGCCGGGTGTTTGGAAGCATGGGTCGTTCTCCTTGGCAATTCACCGAGTTGGTAGGAACCTCTAGTGTTGTCTCGACCATGAACGACCCTTCCCACGTTGGTTCAAATTTGCCACATATCTTGCGATGTGCAAGAATAGGTCTTACGAGAACAAGAACTAAGTCACCGATTTTGAAAATTCTTGGGCGGACCCCGGTTTATCATGGGCACGGATCATCTTGGCTTGCTACGGTTCCAAGTGCTTGTGCGGAAAGTCTTTTCAACCAAGCTTTCCAATTCTTCCGGTCGTAGTCGGCATTTCTTCGATAGTAATCTTTTCGCTGCAATTCGGAAGTGATGGAAAGTGGACTTCCAATGGTAACACTTGCCTCGGACCGTCACGCTCGCGTAGGCGTAGAGTGAGTAGGAGTCCTAAAAGTCGTCTTGTAGGCCCATAAGGCTTCTAACAACTTCTCGTGCCAATTTCTCTTATTGCTCGTCAGTTTTCTTTAAGATCTAAATGAGATTTTTATTAAAAGCCTCGGCCGAGCCGTTTTCTCTTGGGTAGTAGATCGTTGAGTATTATTTAATTGATCCCGTGTCTTACGACAAAATTGTTGATCTTTGTACTTTTGAATCTTGAGACCCATGATGCGAAATGATCTGCGCGGTACCCCAAAACGGTAGATGACTTGGTTCTTGAAAAGCGTAGCATGTGGTGTGCCTTTACTTCACGAGTGGTATAGCTTAAACCCATTTAGAAAAGTAGTACGTAGTTGCAAGGATGAAGCGATGTCCTCTTGAAGGAAGTTCTATCGGACCCACTATGTCATGCCCCAACACTCGAAACGGCCACGACGCGATTATCGGATGTAGCACATTTAGAGTTGGTGTAGAACCACTACGTACCGCAGCACGGTGACAACTTGCAGCAGCTTTCATACGGTTGGTATCATTGAGGCGAGGTAGTACCCCGGTCTTTTAATCTTCATTTTCATTTTTGGACTTGGGCCCGATGAGCCGCATACAAGTCTGAATGTACTTCTTCGAGCGATTTCGCGAGCCTCGGACCCGCTCGGGCATCTTAGCCATCTGATCAAAAGACCTTGTATAATGTATTGTTTATTAATGCGTAAGACGAGTTCTTTTCTTGATTTGATGGGCTATCGACTTATCGTCGGGCGATTTCTTGTACGCAAGTAGTCTATTAATGGATGCCACCAATCTTATATTTTCCGTCAACTGCTTGTAATTGTTTCTTTTGCTTTTTTTGATTTGTGTATTGTATCCATATCGGCGCGGTAAGTTTGTCGTCCTTGAGCCGACACTTGGCTTGACTCATCTTGTAAGCGAGGGCAAATTCCTTTGCAAGGCGAGCTAACGCATACCTTGAAAGGCATTTTATTCTTTCCGGGAATCTTGTAGATTGTTACATTTGGAATTTGTTACAACAATTTCATGAAGCATCTTGGCGTCTTTATCGAGTCTTAGTTTCGAATCTTATCTTGTCCGTGATTTGTTGAATGATGTTATTTGAGAATCTGTGAATGTTGATGTAGATTATTCCCATTTGAATGGTTAGTTCCGATCGTATTATGAGGGCCATTCCACCTCGTTGTTTGTGCATGGTTCTGTTAAGTGGCGAGAGTATCTTAACATCCCCCGCTCGGGTGTTATAAAGATTGGTCAGGTTCATACTACCAAGGCCTTATCGTTTGCAATTCTTTGTTCTTAAATGTTGAGGACGCATCGTCGAAAGTATAGTTCCCAGCATACGATCATCAAGTGTCTTCTAGGGTGGATTATCACACTCGTCGAATAATCAAATCGTCGAGAGGTAATCTGTAGAGGTAAAGGAGTCAATCTTTACGGAAGTCGGCTAGAACTTATTAAGCTATGGTGCGAAGAGGAACAAAAGTTATGTCGAATTTCAATAGTATGTGACCACTGGAAAGTTTGCCGAAGCGTCGAGTTCAGTTAATCAAGTATTGCAACGGTCACTCTCAAAATAAGGTTGACCTTATGAAAGCATGTAATGTCTAGCTTTTGAGCGGCGAAGATCAGGGCCAATGTTTCTGATCGGAGGATACCTTACTTTCGTCGGGATTAGACGACGGCTTAAGTAGTAAAGGCATTTTCTTTTCCCTCATCGATGACACAGGCTAGCGAGCTCCCGAAGTCGTCTAAAGCTGCGGTATAAAGTATCTACGGTCTACCTAAGGCCAGGGCGCTAAGACGGGGAGGTGTCATTAGTATTGTTTGATGTCATCGAAGGCATGTTGACATTGGAGTCCCAGTAAACTTGGCATCCTTCTTAACTAAAGCGAGAAAAAGATTGACACCTTCTGACAAATTCGATATAAAGCGTCGAATATGCCAACTTTCCTTGAAAGGATGGTAATTTGTTCAAGGTTTTAGGAGGTGGCATTTCTAAGATAACTTTAATCTTTTACGGATCAATTTCAGAGAATCCCGCGATGTCGGACAATAAATCTAAGAATTTTGAAGATGATGTCGAAGGTGCATTTTAAGGGATTCATCTTAAGGTTATATTATCTTATTCGTTCGAAAACAATTTCAAGAATCATGGGATCTTCCTTGGTTGCTTTTGATGAGCATCATCCGCGTAGCACTCGAGCAGTTTTGGCAGATGAGATCATCAAAAATCTTCGTCATACGCTCTTTGGTATGTTGCTCTGCTTTCTTTAGTCAGAATGGATGTGTAGCAATACACTCCGATCGACGTTACGAATGCCGTAGGCTTTTTAGGTAAAATGCAGTGCCATCTTTATCTGGTTGTATCACGATGATCCATCCCATGAATAGAAATATTTCATGTGTTGAAGCAATGTCGATCATTAGTTACGGGATTGGTGGTGAAATTCGTCTTTTGGACATGCTTTATTTAAATCTCGAAGTCTACATTCTTATTTATTTGGTACCTACATTGGCTAACCAAGTAGGGTATTGTTCTTCATGGACAAATTTAGCGTCGCCAGCTTCTTAACTTCGGTTATTACTTGTTGCTCGATTTCTAGACGCATTCTTACGGGAGCTTATTCGTGGAGCAGTAGGATCTACTCCTAACTTGTGAGCGCGGCACGGAGCTAATCCTGGCATTTCGTCGTAACTCCGAAGCAAAAAAAATCCTTTGACTTCCATTAGTAGCTTGATTATTTTCTCGGAATCTTCTTTATTAGTGGTACCAAAGGTGAGCTTTAGGCTCTTGTTAGTACCTAAGTTAACTAGTTAACTCGTCTATTGTAGATTTGATTTCTTCCTCAAATTAGGAGGTGGAGCATCTCGATTGGTAGATCTTCGAGATCTTGAAGCTTTGAAGTAGTCTTTATTTGGTTCGCAAGTGACAACTGACAAAATCATAGTATCATCGGCGGTCCTGCGTAATCGAATCGAGACCATGTTATGAATTGGGAGGCCGACAGGCATTATTCCATAATTTTTCAAAGTGTTGTGATCGGCCTTTTTGTCCACGTTATTAGGTAAGACAATGTTGAATTAAATTTTGAACGGGGAGGAAGTCTGCTCAGTGCTACATTAATTCGGAAGTAACATCATCAAATTGTGCATCTTTTTCATTATTGGAAGAAGAAGCACCACGATAAAACTTGATTGGCTTAGTACCACCACCATGCACTTCCTTGACCACCATACCCTCGATCCTTATTAGAATGGATCGGGAGTCGAAGTCATAGTATGTGCATGATGGTTAATCCTCTTGTACATTGATTTGTATTCTTTAAAATTTCTTTCATCTTCGAGAGATCTTGAAGCTGGGGTTTCTTTAACTTATTGTCGGCGCTTCTCTCTTGATTTCTTCTCCTTCTTCGGAAGTGTTCTCCCCGATCAACATCGATGACCGGTTTCTTACATCAAAACTGTTCCAACATTTCTTCCACGTCCTCGTCACGGCCTCGACCTCGGGTGCGATTCGGAAATTTTCACCATCTCGCTGTAAGGGAGTGGTGAGTAGCTGTTGAACTAGAACCGGGTTCTTCATCGTCTCGAGATTTGCTTTTGCTTCATTTGGTATGGTATTTACGGAAAAGATTGTTTTTCTTCGGGGGGCGCGTAGTAGGCCGCATCTTCATGAATTCCAATTTCGTGTACGGAGAATGGTTACGAGTCGCCTTTGATACACTTTGTTCCCCTCCTTCGTAATACTTTATGCAACGGAGTGCGAGATGACGGTACCATCCCATTTCATGGATCCACGGTCGACCCGGTGAGCGTTGAACGATGTCTCGAAGTCAATTATGTGGAATTTTGCGGTTGTCTTCTAAATCACCGGTCTTCATTAGTAGCGTTATCGATCCGAAGGCTCTTTCTCCTTTTTGATTGAAGCCTCTTAATAGCTTCTTGTCTGCTTCAAGCTCACGAGCATCAATTTCCAAATATGCTAGCGTCTGGGAGATTCATTATGTTGATTGATGCTCTCGGATCAACCAACACTCTGGAAGAAACGTAAACTTTCCGATAGTGGGCGAAATGTATAACGGTCGGTTGTGATACAACATTCCCGATAGTAGATCATTGTCCGTGAAGGTAACACCTGTTGTTCTTTTAACGAGCAAACCTCGTCAAAGGAATTACCGGCCATTTGAGCTAAACGAGATCTTTGGATCAAGTAAAGCCTTGATCGAGCCTCCCTCATCTCCTTTGACGGGATCGGACGTCGTATGCTTAGTTTGGGCGGTAGCTTCCTAATATGGGCTAGCACATTATAGTCACTTTATTACACCATGTTCATCGGTTTCTTCCCGAATGGGCAATTCTCTGCCCGAGTTGGCTCTTCTGAGCAACCACACCTTTCCTTTATCCTTTAGACCCATTCTCGGGGTAGAATTTTTTCGCTTCTTAAATTTACTTGAGTTATCTCTTTTGAATTTGGTGTTGAATCTATTTGTGTATCTTGAATTGGAACAAGCTGGCTCTTACCGAAGTTGTTTCGGTGTCGATGGTTCTAATTCTATCGTGATCGGAGCCCACTCGGAATTCATAAATGGACTAGTTGCTCATCGAGCTTTCGTAGCCTCCTTTGTGAACATCTTCCTCGTCGTGGTCGTCGAGGTTGTGTATGATTTTGAGAATCGTTATTTGTATTGGAATCGAGACGGATTAAGCCCGTTGTCACTAGTTATGTAATCGTTAGAAACGGTCGAAACGTAGCCAACGCCATAACCCTTATCATTATAAGATTCCACCGGGGTGAGCAAATAATCATACGGAGTCGAGTTCGAGGATTTCTCCCCAGATCGAAACGACCATCTAGGATAAACGGTACATTGACCTCATTTTTGATGAGGGTCTTCTCTTCTCTCTTTATTACTTAGGATCTAGCCTTAGGCTTTTCCTTTGACTATCTTAGAGGACTAGAAGTGGAACCCACCTTTTAAATTTCAAAAACACCTCTTAACTCACCACCAGCTCCATACACACTTGATTGTAGACCCACTAATCACCTAGAGGGTTGAAATCGAATGTGAGATTTAAGGATGAGTTTCTATAGGACTCTTTGGCCTTAGGGCCCCTTGGGTGGCAGTGCAGTGAGGCAAAACACGCACGCACTACGCTTATACGTTATGCTTTCCCGCACCTCCACAAAACCACACCCTTGCCAACTTAACCTCTGACTCATGGAGGTGATTCACATGGATGGTCCTTAACCCCTAAGCCCTTGGCTAAGAGGGTTAGGAACGACATAGTGAATACCTCAGATGAGACCCTTCATGGCTTTCATTGGGCTTGATATGGCTTCATCACTCAACCAAAATGATTTCATTCCACTTACATTTACCCCGATCTTGATTTTCTAAATTTTCGATTTTTGACCCCGGGACCCCCGGACCCATCAAACCCCACACTGATACCGGCAAAACTACCCCGAAATTTGCAAAATCACCTAAATTACCCAAAATTCCCCAAAATTAATTCCTAAACATTTCCTATTACTCAAATTGATCATCGCGCGAAAATACCAAAAATTCCAAAAATACCCCCATTCTCTCCGAATACTAGCCCCTCTTATCCAAAAAATCAAAAAAAATTAGAAAATTCCCCGGAAAATTCCGGAAAATCTCGGAAATATTCACGATTTCATTTTATCCGACTACACAATATTCCAATTTGTCAGTTACCTATTTTGTAAAATCCCAGTTGGAAACGATTTTAACCCCAGTAAGACCCGATGTCGAGCCGAGCTACCCCGATTGACCCAAATTCTGGTCCAATTCAATTCTAAACTTCAATTTAATATCCTGATATCAATGCAGACCAAATCTAAGTCCGATTTGATTGACATTTGAATGCGATTCCACTTTTTGACCTTAAAGCACAATTTGGACCCATGACGAAACTTGGCACGAGCTAACCCCGATTCAACTCGATTAACCCCGAACTTTTTTCTAAACCTTCCCTAACATCCGCACAAACAAAAAACTAACATAATTTGCCCAAAATTTGGGCCCAAACCCCACTTTCAAAGGTACGACCCCAAGAAACCAAAAGCTCAATTTTGACCTAAACAAACCTAACCAAAATAAGCCCAAACCCAATCAAAACCCCGACAAAATCAAAACATCTTTGAAACACTCCCATAAACATTTCCCAACATTTATTAATTTACACTCCAGAATTTCAACCCTAGCCCAACATTGGCCCAAACTAGCCCAATTTGACCAACATTGGCCCATTCCCAAAAGAGCTCGAATCCTTCAATTTGAGCCCAGATCACTCCAAACTCATTTCGAATCCTCATGACATATCCACAAGCCAAACTAGCAATTATTTGGCCCAAACTTCTACAAAAATTCCCACATGAATTCATTCTTAAACCTAAAGGCCGATCCCTTTAGCCTTCCTAAAAGCCCATCAATGACTTGAAAACCCAATTCATCAGCCCACATGACACTTCCCTCTTCATCAATTTAATCAAAATCACCCCTAAGTTTCAAGATCATCATTGACCAATCCAAATCAAGCCTTATGACAATTCTCCTTAAATCCATAAAAATTCCAACACCCTTCCTCATGAAGAAGTTGGTAAACTTTCCCAAAGGAGCCAGATAGACCATGAAGCCATGCATCAGCCACATAGGGCAGAAAGTATGGAATCTACTTTCCGCCTCATAGTAATTAATGGCAGAGAGGGGATCTCTTTCTTAAACCTTTTTAAACCCTTTTTATGAAAACATGATCCATAACCATACTTTTCCGCCTAATCCTTGATGTGAACTTCTTACCTTTAGTGAGTTGACTCGCATGATCCTCTCCGGCCCAAAGCCGAACATGGAAGGGTGCACGAAGCCCAAAGAAATGGTGGGTTGACCCATTTGAACCGAAGTGACCTTATCTCCATTCCATTTTAATTCAAGCCCTTTACACATGGCAATGGTCCATTGCTACACAAAACTCCAAACGCGACGCTTTGAACACGAGGGGTGACCCGTACTGCGGCCAGTGCTGAATTCTTAGGAAAACACGCTGCCGAGAGCTCACATGTGAGCCAGCATTGAAATTCTCCCTTGCTGAGCTGCCCCAAGTCCGGTAGCTACCATGGCTGTTGCTTTCTTTTACCTAAGCTCCCGGCCATGCCTATTTAAACCCCACCTCTCTCTACATTGGAAGAGTCTTTGAACCAACCTTAAAGGAAACTGCGCAAAAATCATTCCGAGACTGCTCCCCACACATAGAGAACTTGATCCCCACTGAAATTCCCTTGCCATTTCCTCTCTGTGAGCTCGATTTCAGAGTTGAAATCCAAGCCCAAAACCAGGACACTTCTCCACAGTGAGCCAATCCCTAAATTGATTGGTCCTACACCTTCACCGAGACCGAAGAAGTTTATCGGCAAGCCCCTTCTCGGGGCCACCCATCGACTCGAGACTCCAAGCTTTCTAATCAGCGTAATTTAAAGTCATCCTGGACAATTCACCGAGCCAAGGGACTTCATCTAGACTTCTTGGACCCGATCGAAAGTGACCTGACTCTCGGATCGAAACTTCACTTCTCGAGCAAAGGTATGGACTCACTCTTCTTCCCGAACTTCTGAGAGATTCTCCATTTAATTTGAATCGAATTTCGATGCATGTTTACCGTATGGATGTGTTCGTCTCTTCAAGACGAATCCATAGAGCATAAGAACGCAAAAATCCGTTGAGAATCGAGTGAGGAATTAGGGTTAGAAGGTTGACGGTCACGGGTGCACACCGAGTCGTAGACGATGATGAGGAGCGAGTCGGATCGAGCGATGTATCGGGCTGGATGGTGGATTAAGCCGGACGGCGCGATAGTACATGAACCGCGGAGCCCGGAGCGTTGAGTTGGATGGCGAGTGCCGGAATCGGAGGCAGCCGTGTGCTTTCCGAGAACGCCGAGGTTCGAGGCGGCGCCGCGTCACTTAAATAGAAAAATAAGGATTTTCTTATTTATTTAATTACCCGAGAACTTAGAAAATTCATAAATATGTGTAGGAAAATCCTAAAAATAAAATAAAAATACCATCTTGCTCGATGAACGAGAGGAGAATAATGTGGAAAAAAAAATCATTTAATTTCATTGAGTATTTGATTTTTAATAATTTATTTATTCTACGTACATTTTGAAATCTGCATGCATGTATACAATTCACCATGGCATGAGACCATAGGGCTTTTGAAGCCTGCGAATTTGAGGACATTCCACTGAATTTTCCAAAGTTAGAGGCCATCCTATGAAGAGTTATTGATTTTCCTATTCTAGGTCATTATTAAGTATTTTAATTCCTATAATTAGCATATTGTGAAAATAAATTCTAAGAAAATTTGGAGAGGTTTCTTATGACCGAGGAGGACCTAGGAAAAATATGTTTTGAGTTAACTCACTTAGAATAACCTAATTGGCTTAAACACCCAAAATGAAACCTTAACTAATTAGAGCTAATCATACGCCAATTGACTTGAAAATCAATTCTCCCATTTGGCTAGGATCGAAGGAACTCACCGTAAAAGTTTGAAGTCGGTGAACTTGGTTAGCCATATCAAATGGGTTGATTAATGATACAACCAAACAAACTTCAGAAATTCATAACTTTTAAAATCTTTTTAAAAAATTCACGAGTGGTTTTGGAGCTTTTCTACGATATCGAAATTTAAGAAAATTAAAATTGTAATTTTCTAAAAAAGTTGATTTTGCGTTATTTTAATATTTTTTAATAATTAAAAATATAAAATTCACCAAAATGTCAAATTTTGAATTCTAATCGGCAAGGCAAACCCATGTTCTTTAAGTCTACATGATGAGATATCAAATTTTTAAAGCCTAAAAATGATTTTAAAATAAAAAAAAATGTATTTTACAGCATTTCCCTTTAAAAATAATTCTACAATAAATCAAAGAAAAATCAGAAAATTATAAAAATTGGTTCTCTAGTTTCCTTGATATTAGAGAGATTTTTGAAAAATATAAAATTCATTTTTAAAGCCTTTATTTTATTTTTAAATTAATTAATACTACAAAACTCAAAGTAATTTATAATAAAAATAATATAATTCGCAAAATCACCAAGAATTGGTCAAGTGATGTATGATCATTAGGAATGTCCTTAATTTTCTTAGGGAGACAAAACTTTCCTTGGTCGTATTAAATTTTACTCGAAATCACATATTTTCTAAAAAATAATTACATAAATAAATTAAGTATAGAAAAATAACATTTTTACCTCTAATGTCTTGATTGACATATGGTGAAGTCACATAAAAATTTCAAATTCATTTTAGCTCCAATTTAGTGAGTTATGAAATTAGTAAGTTTAAAAGGGCAAAATAGTAATTAAAATTTTAGCTTTATAATTAAAAATTTTAGGTTTAATTAAAGGTAGGTAAAATATTTGATACTAAGTTGATTTTTGGATGTTTGAAACTTAGGTAGTTAAAGGGCATAAACCTATCTAACAATTTTAAAATAATTAAAATAAACCTTAATTAAATAATTGATTAAGCTTGGAAGAATAGCCAAAAAATTTGGAATTATTAAAATAGGGATATTATTAGGAAAAGATTTATTCTTTAATTTAAAAATCCTAAATTAATCACCTCAATAACATTTAATTCTATTAAAATGATAATCCAAATTCAAGATTTAAAATGTTAAAAGACTTAATCATTTAAATTAGTTGAAGATTAGAAACATTTAAATTAAGTCTTTCAAAATTCCAATTAAATTAATACTTTAACAATTAAATTAAATCATCTTTAAAATATTAAAAAAAATAAATAAATATAAAATATTAAATTAAAATTAAAAATTTAAATTAAATTTAAATTAAATTTAAATTAAACTAAATTAAATTAAATTAAATTAAAACATATTAAACTAAATTAAAATAAATTAAATTAAAACATATTAAATTAAATTGAATTAAATTAAATTAAAACATATTAAATTAAATAAAATAAAATTAAATTAAAACATATTAGATTAAATAAAAAAATAAAAAAAATAAATAAAAAAAAATAAAATCAAGTTAAAATAAAATTAAAACTAAATTGAAAATTAAATAAAATAAAATAAAATTGAATTAAATATAACATCACCAAAGACGAAAAGAATTCAAATAAATCAAAAGCAACTTGAACACTATTCCAAACTTAAACTAGTGATTGAAATTAAATTAAATCACAAATCACTTGAACATTAATTTGCCCCTCAGCTCATGTTGTCATAACTCCTAAATGGAGTGTTAAGTGAAGTATTACTTCACTCGTAGGATGACCAGTGTCACAGTTCAGCGAGCAAGATATGAAAACTTAGACTACATAGATGATTAATTCATTTTGTATAATTAAATTCTCTTGGACTTAAAAAGCAAATCCTAGAGGTATTGAAAAGATGTTTAATATTCGTCTTAGCGCTTCCTCGATATGATAGGATGTTTATAAGAATAATTGAACTTAATTGTTCTTTGATGAAAAAAATCGTCCTCGAAACGAAAACCAGAACACAGACGTCGTAGGAGATGACTAGCTACCGGAGTAGGACCTTGGTAGAAAACCGCCTTGGCTTCCATAGCTTTATCTAGGAACTTCTTCATAAATGATTAAATATCCTAAATTGTGTTTAAGTGTAGCTTGGGATGATGGGAAGTCCCTCAGTGCGCTTTTTATTTTATTGCAATTTACCTCCTTGCAATTGCTATTGCCAAATGCACTTTACTTTTTCTTGCATGATAAACAACTGTTGCATGAAAACCCGCACCCTTTAGGATAGTCCCTAAAGCTGAAACCAAAACTAAATTAAAAGTCATTACAAGATAAAATTCACCGCCTGACATTTAAAAATATAAAATAACTCAAATTTAATCACAAGCAGAACACAAAACTACAGTACAACTAAATTAAAACGTCTTGTTGGATGATCGGGAATACTTCGGATGATGTAACCTACGTGTTGCTAACGGGATTTCCACGGTCTAAATGAAATTGTGTAACTCATTTAGTTAGTTTATAAATTCATACGGACTAAGTGAATCGATAAAAATAACGATCGGAAGGATGGAACCGTGAGATCTTAAGCGAATTGTTGTTATAATCAAGTTTAAGATTTGTTTTAATTAAAACATAAAAAACTCTTGGACTTTAAGATTTCTAAAATGACTCTTCTCTTCTCTTTTGATTACAATCTTCTAAAGTAACCCTCTGCAACAACGGGCTCGAATAATTGGGCGACACGGCCGTCATCGACGACACGAGTCTACTTGACAAAACTTTCTTAGAATTAAATAACCGAGCCATAGGACTTCGAGGAGTAGTTTGCTTGGTACAATATAAATCCTCGGCCTCTTGTTAGGCATTTGCATTGCAAATTAAGCTCTAGCCGGTCTTAGGACTCGA
This sequence comes from Papilionanthe hookeriana x Papilionanthe teres, assembly GCA_022702705.1. Taxonomy (NCBI): domain Eukaryota; kingdom Viridiplantae; phylum Streptophyta; class Magnoliopsida; order Asparagales; family Orchidaceae; genus Papilionanthe; species Papilionanthe hookeriana x Papilionanthe teres. Next base: position 31,802,722 of record CM040431.1, read on the forward strand.
GGTAGTCGTTCGATAAGACATAAACCCTCCCATCTTCGAGGCTATTTGTATGATCTTATCATACGAATATAGATCTTTAATTAATTAAAATTGGTAGGATCAAAACATTAAATAAACATTGGGACTTTCCTAAATTCAGGCAAACAATAGGATAGTCGGGAAATTACGAGAGGTCGCCGAATCTTGTAATTTATCCTGCCTTTCTTTTGCTGAATTCCCAAAGCAAAATGTTCAAACTTGATCCATTCCTTTATTGAAATTCTAAAATTTAATCCTTGAAAACTTAAATTTTGAGATTCTTGAAATGAGAATTATTGATTATTATTGAGATTTTTTTCTTAAGTGATTCCCGTCATTTAAGATGTATTAACTATAAGGGCTTGCCCTTATAGGGAACTTTAGAACAGGTAATAAACCACCTTGAATTCATTTATATTAGCGAGAATTCTGTCCGGCAAATTGGTTCGCAGAACCCGAACGGATGTCGCAATCTCCCTGGTTGTTAGCAGGCACCATCATCGAAACGGTGTGTATTCTTCGGGATACGTTTGTTTGCGTGTGCGATGCTCGTTTATATAAACTATACGGGATGTGAATCGGTTTGATTTCATATCTTAAAATTATTTTTCAAAATGAAATACTACTTTCTAAACCATATATATATATATTTAAATTAAAATTAAAATCTAAAATTCGCCGACAATTTCCGTAGGCGACCTCTTTTCAAAAATACAACACACAGCCTAAAAAATATCTTGAAGACGAAAGCTGACCCCTAGTCTGCATGGAGCCCTCGGTCTTCTTTTCTTCCAAGATCTTCTCCTCCTTCTAGGGTGGTTCTTCAATAGCAATTGGAAATTACCGGCTCGACGGATTTGAGCTTTGGTGAGCGTGTACGAAGCGGTTTGGATGTGATCCAAAATTTTCTTTGATGACTTCTTCCGAACTGGTGCTCCATCCATCATCAGTCACGTAAGGGTCTATCTAAACAATAGGATCGTTGAAATAACATTGGCCAGACCTCCATGCAGGGTTCCTTCATGTATTCCTTTGGGATCGTTATGTTCCCTTTTCGGAGATTGTCATCGAAGCCAACTCTTGAAAGTGGTGATGCAATCCTCTATCTTATGTCCAAGCATGCGAGTGGTAAGGGCAATAGTTCGAATGATATTTCTTATTGACTTCCTTGAAGCTAGCGGACTCTAGCGACGAAAATTCGGTGTCTTCATTAAGTTGCGGAACTTCTTGACTAATAGTTTTGAATGGATATTTTTATTTAGGAGTTCTCTTAAGGTACCGATGAACGAGGCGGTTGTTCATAATCTTTGAGGTGACTAATAGCTCGAACGAGGTTCTTTGACATGCTTGGGGATTCTTGATACCCCTGCGGGTTGTGATAAGTCCGTTGTGGTGGTTGATAACTATGAGAACATGGCCGCTCACAGTATGTCCGGAGCTTGAACACCAATTTGCCCTCGAAAGCTTTGGTTATCATAACTCCTAAACAGTAACGTTAAATGAAATGTTACTTCACTTATAGGATATTCAAATGTCCTAGTTCACCGAGCAAGATAACAACAAAACTTGGATTCTCGGACGATTAATTCATTCGTATAATTAAATTCATTTGGACTTAAAACAATTCTAGCAATATTAAAAAGATGTTTAAGATTCTTCTTAAACACTTCCTCAATATGATAGGATATTTATAAGAACAATTGAACTTAATTGTTCTTTGATGAAGAAAATCGTCCTCAAACCAAGACACAAGAACGTAGACGTCATACGAAATGACTAGCTATAGGATTAGGAATTTGGTAGAAAACCGTAACCCTTCCCTTAGATTTACCTAGGAACTTGCTTAAATATTCAAATTATGTTTTAAGTGTAGCTTGGGATGACGGGAAGACCCTCCAGGTACACTTTTATTTTATTGCAATTTACCTTGTTGCAATTTATTTAATCCCATCGCACTTACTTTTCTTGCATGATAAACAACTGTTGCATGAAAACCCACACCTTTAGGATAGTCCCTAAAACTGAAACCAAAACTAAATTTAAAGTCATTGCAAGATAAAATTCACCGCCACAACATTTCAAAATATAAAACAACTCAAAATTTAATCACAAACGTAACACAAAACTACAATTACAACTAAATTAAAACGTCTTGTTGGATGATCGGGAATACCTCGGATGATGTAACCTACGTGTTGCTAACGGGATTTCCCACGGTCTAAATGAAAGTGTGGAACTCATTCAGTTGAGTTTAGCAAATTTATCTGGACTAAGTGAATCCGATAAAAATAACGATGCCGGAAGGATGGAACCGTGGGATCTTAACCGTGTTGTTATAATCAACTTTAAGATTTGTTTTAAATAAAACATAAAAAATACTTGGAAATTAAAATTTTCTCTAAACCAAAACATTTTTCTCATCTCTCGATTTATGACTTCTATAACTAAACCTCTCGCAACAACAAGGAGCTCGGAGCAGGGTGGGCAAGCACGACCATCGTCATCAGCAAAACTTGAATCTACATCAGCTAAACATTCCTAGAATTAAATAACCAAGCCATAGGGCTTCGAGGTAGTTTGCCTAGTGCAACATAAATCCTCAACCTTTTGTTAGGCATTTGCATTGCAAATTAAGCCCTAACCGGTTTTAGGATTCCGAGGTAGTTGTCCGATACGACATAAACCCTCACAGCTTCAAGGCTATTTGTGTGATTTTGTCATTCAAATATAAGTCCTAATTAATTAAAATTGGCAAGATCAAAACATTAAATAAATATTAGGACTTTCCTAAATTCAATCCAAACAATAGGATAGTCGGGAAATTGCCGGAGTTCGCTTCGAATCTGTGATTTCTCCTACATTTCTTCCTTTGAATTCCCAAAACAAAATGTTCCAAACTTGATCCACCTCCTATTGAAATTCCAAAATTCAATCCTTTGAAAACTCAAACTTCGAAATTCTTGAGAGCGAATTATCGATTATTATCGAGAGTTTTCTTATGTGATTCCTGTCACTTAAGATGTAATTAACTATAGTGGTCTTGCCCTTATAGGGAATTTTAAGAACCTGAGTAATATAAACCTCGTTTAATGCTTTCATATTAAGCAGGGAATTTGTCGGCTTATAAAATTGGTTCGCAGCCAAACGGATGTCACAAACCTTTCTAGTTTATTTAATCGAGCCCCATTACCAAGCAGTGTGTCTATTCTTCGGGGTAGATACACGGTTTGTGGTGCAGTGCTCGTTTATGTAAACTATTTGGGATGTGAGATCAGTTTGATTTCATATCTTAAGATTTTCAAACTTAAAATTATTTTCAAAATCAAATGCTACTTTCTAAATAATATATATATATATTTAAGTCAAATTTAAAATCTAAAATTCGCCGACAATTTCTGTTAGGCGACCCCCTTTTCAAAACAAAACACATAACCTAAAAAAAATATGCCGACAGTCATTTATGATGTAATAAAGAGATTTGGAATTTTGAAAAATCATGGTTTCATGGGTTAAAATTCCATATTATGCCCTTTTTATTTTAATTTCCATATTTAATTAATTATGTCATTATTTAAATATTGGAAATTATTTTATTAATCAATAATTAATTAGAAATAATTCCAAATTAATTATTTGATTAATATCCATGTCATTAAAATTGATTTTTGTCTCTTTTCATGACTTTTGAATTTAATTTTCACTTTAATTAATTAAGTCATTAATTAAAAGATGAAAATTAAATTATTGGTCAATTAATTAATTAAAAATAATTTTGGGATTAATTATTTGATTAATTCCATTATTTTTAATCAATTTGTGGATTTTGTGATTTTATGGCTTTTGAATTTAATTTTTCATTTTAATTAATTAGGTCATTAATTAAATTTTTTTAAAATTAATTCATTAGCCAATTAATTAATCAAAATAATTTTGAAATCAATTATTTGATTAATTTTGTCATCTTATGACTTTTAATTTAATTTTCATTTTAATTAATTATGTCATTTAATTAAAATACTGAAAATTAAATTATTAATTAATTTAATTAATCAAAATAATTTTGAAATTAATTATTTGATTAATTTTGTTGTTTTTATTTCATTTTTTACCTATTTTTATTAAAATAGATAAGTGTTGACCAATTTTGATTTAGGTTGACCCAAGTTAGCCTAAATTGATCAATTTAATTTCAAAATGTCCAATTTGACCTTTTTCAACTTTGTCATGGTTGATTTGATCACAATATTTGTGATTTTATCATTGTGGGATTTTAAACATGTCATTAGAGTCAAAGGGTCGACTATGGGGTCAACAGTGTTTGGTCATTGGGTCTAGTTTGGTCATTTTGACCAAAGTTGACTTTTTAGGTCAAAAGGGTGACCTATGGGGTCAACAGGGCTGGTCATTGGGTCTGGTTTGACGATTTTGACCAAAGTTAACTTTTTAGGTCAAAAAGGTGACCTATGGGGTCAACAGGGTTGGTCATTGTGTCTAGTTTGACCATTTTGACCAAAGTTGACTTTTTAGGTCAAAAGGGTGACCTATGGGGTCAACAGGGTTGGTCATTGGGTCTGGTTTGACCATTTTGACCAAAGTTGACTTTTTAGGTCAAAATGGTGACCTATGGGGTCAACAGGATTGGTCATTGGGTCTGGTTTGACCATTTTGACCAAAGTTGACTTTTTTGGTCAAAAGGATGACCTATGGGGTCAACAGGGTTGGTCATTGGGTCTGGTTTGACCATTTCGACCAATGTTGATTTTTTAAGTCAAAAGGGTGACCTATAGGGTCAACAGGGTTGGTCATTGGGTCTGGTTTGACCATTTCGACTGTTGATTTTTTAAGTCAAAAGGGTGACCTATAGGGTCAACAGGGTTGGTCATTGGGTGAGATTTGACCATTTTGACCAATGTTGACTTTTTAAGTCAAAAGGGTGACCTATAGGGTCAACATGGTTGGTCATTGGATGAGATTTGACCATTTTGACCAATGTTGACTTTTTAGGTCAAAAGGGTGACCTATAGGGTCAACAGGGTTGGTCATTGGGTCTGGTTTGACCATTTTGACCAATGTTGACTTTTTAAGTCAAAAGGGTGACCTATAGGGTCAGCAGGGTTGGTCATTGGGTGAGATTTGTCCATTTTGACCAATGTTGACTTTTTAGGTCAAAAGGTATTGACTCATTATAAATGAGGTCAACAATTACTCCTAATTAATTAAAATTCAATTTTGTGTGATTAAACTAATTAGGGTTATTTTTAAAGAATTAAGTCAAACCATAATTTTCCTAGGGTATTCTGGTCATAAGCTACCTCCCCTAATTTTCCTAGAATTTATTAAGAAATATACTAATTACTGGAATTAAAATATCAAAACAGACACATAAATTTGGAAAATCAATAACTTACTATAGAGGTAGCCTATGGTCTTGAAAAATTCAGGGAATGTTCCCAAGAAAAGAGGCTACAAAAGCCCTATGGTCTCATGCCATGGTGAATTGTATGCATGCATGGAGAATTGAAATACTTAAAACAATATTAAATCAATTAAAAATCAAATACTTAACAAAATAATATAATTCTGTTTCCACATTGTTCTCCTCTGTTCACTGAGTAAGAGGGTATTTTTATTTTATTTTTGTGAATTTTCTACACAAAGATATGAATTTTCAAAGTTCTGGGTATTTAATAAATTCATAAAAATCCTATTTATCTACTTAAACCAGTCAGCGCCGTGTCATCCTCGTCCGGGTCGAAAGCACTTGCGTCGCTCAACCATTTGACGCTGCTATCTGACTAGGGTGCAACGCGGCCCGCAGTTTCATTCTCAGCTCTCATCCGGTGTGATCCTGGTCGTCCATCCGATACACGCTCGATCCGACGGCGGCTGGTCATCGTCTACGACTGGTGCGCCCCGAGAGTTGTCCACCTTCTAACCCAAAGATCTCACTCAATACTCCACCAAATTACATGATCTCGGGCTCTATGAACTCGTCTCGATAAGACGAACGCATCTATATCGCTAACATGCATTGGAATCGACTCAAACAAAATGGAGAATTGAAAGAAGCTCTCGTGAAAGAGGTGTTCAATACCTTGGCTCTGAGAAGTGAAGCTTCAATCAGAGGGTCTTGGCACGTTCGTTAAAGTCCAGGGAAGCTAGGGATGAAGCCTAGAGCTGTGGTGAAATGTCTAGACCCGATTTCCACCAAGCCCGATTTCAAAGCTTGGTCGATAGAGAGAATGGCTGGCCTGGTGAGGGGGCTTTTGCTGGTGAACTTCTCCTCTTGGTCTGGTGAAGGTGTAGAGTCAATCAATTTGAAGATTGACTCACTGTGGTGAAGTGTCCTGTTTTTGGGCTCAAAATTGAACTCAGAAATTGAGCTCACAGAGGGGGTTTTAGGGCGGGATTTCATTGGGGATCAAGTGCTCTATGTTAGGAGAAGGGTGTGGAGTGATTTTGGGAGAGTTTTGGTAAGGTTTGTTTTAGCACCTCCTCATGGCCGTGAGGGGGTGAGTTTAAATAGGCATGGCCAGAGGGCTTCCCAGGGCAAGTTAAGGGTTGGGATCAGCTGCCTAGGGGAGGAGAAGAACAGCCACAATAGCCATTAGCCATGGGACAGCTCAGCAGGTGAGTTTTGAATTTTTGAATCAAATGGGTGCTCTCAGTCTGGTGTTTTCCAGCGACCCAGGTGGTGGTCCGGCCAGGGTCAAGTCACCATCTGACTCAGTGAGTCCAGGGATTGAGTTTGGTGCAAGCAATGGGCCTTGGCCATGTGTAAAGAGCTTGATTTAAAATGGAATGGGGAAGGGTGCATTTTGGGTTCAAATGGGTCAAATGCATGGATTTGGGTTTGGTACACCCACCAAGTGGCTTTGGGTACTGTGGGGGTCAGGTGAGTCAGCTAAGAAAGGGTGGTGAAGTCCCCATCCATGAATATTTTGATTAATCCTGGGTTAAGGTGAAGCATTAAAAGGGTTAAAACTTTGTTAAGGGGGTTTAAAAGAGGCTCCTCCTTTTGCAATTAATGTCATGGTGAAGTGTAAAGTGGCCCCCAAGGCTTGCATGTGGCTTAAGAATGGCTTCATGGCTTGGCTCACTTACATGGAAATGGATTTTGGGATTTTTGAAATTTAGGGGTTGGCATGAGGCTTGATTTAGATTTATTTGATGATGGAATTGGAACTTAGGGAATGATTTTGATTAAATGGATGACAAATGAAAATTTCATATGGGCTTTAGAGCAATTTTAGGCTTTTGAAATTGTCTTGGGATGGGCTTTTAAATGTCTTATGGAAGTGGGCTTTTTAGGTTTCAAAATGAACTTTTAGATGAAAATTTTGTAAAAGATTATACCAAATAAATATTGTAATTGGTTTAGGAATGTGTCATGAGAATTTTAGAAAAGATTTGATGTCATTTGGGGTTGAATTGGGTTTAATTTGGGCCTCTTTAATAATAGGCAAAGTGGGTCAAATTGGGCTAACTTGGGCTAAGGTTGGGCTAATGTTGGTTTTGATGTAAAATTAATGTTGTAAAATGTTTATGGAGGTGTAACAAAGAGTTTTCAATTTTGGATGAGTCTTAATTTTGAGATTTGGGCCTATTTGGGTTCATGATTGGTTTAGGCCAATTTAGGGAATTTTGGCTTAGTTTAAGCTTGGGTGAATTTTGGGTTCAAATTTGAGGAAAATCAAGTTAGTGTTTTATTTGTGGGGATGTTGGGAAGGTTTTAGAAAAGATTTGGGGCTAATTGGAGTAGAGTTGGGTTGGTTTGGGCTAAGTTTAGGTCATGGGCCAAAATTGGGTTTTAAGCTTCAAATTGAAATTGGATTCACATGTTGACAAAATTGGGTTTGTATTTGGTTTAAATTGATATTGGGGATATTTAATTGGAGTTTAGAATTGAATTGGATCAAAATTGAGGTCAATTGGAGTGATTTGGTTAGACATTGGGTCCACCCAAGTTAAAAAAGGGTTAAATTGGGGTTTTTGGAAAAAGTGGGTTAAATTGAAAAAATTGGTCTATGGTGTAGTTGAACAAAATGAAATTGGGAATATTTGAAATTTTCTGGAAATTTTTGAAATTTTTGGATTTTTTGGGCTAAAAGGGTATTTTGGATATTTGGAGGTTATTGGGGGGTATTTTGGAAATTTTAGTCTATTTGGCCATGGATGATCAATTTGAGTGGTGGAGAATATTTAGGATTGAGTTTGAGGGATTTTGGGTAATTTAGGCAATTTTGCAAATTTAGGGCAATTTCAAGGGCATTTGGTAGGTTTGGTGGGTTTAGGGTCCCGGGGGTCAAAAATTGAAATTTGGGAAAAAAGAAGATTGATTAAGTGTGAATGAAATGAAACCATTTGATTGAGCCATGAAGCCATATTAAGCTCACAAGATCTATGAGAGGACTCATTTTAGGCACTCAATATGTTGTTTCTAACCCTCTTAGCCAAGGGCTTAGGGGTTAAGGTCCATCCATATGAGTTACCTACATGAGTCAGGGAGTCAAATTGAGTAAAAGTGGTTTTATGATTTAGAATGTGTGTGAGAGTGTGGTGTGTGCAAGATTGCCCTTACCAAGACCAGACCACCCAGGGTAATCCTAAGGCCAAAGAGTCCTACAGGAATCTCATCCTTTAAACCTCCACATTTGATCTTAACCCTCCAAGTGGCCTGGGGATTTACAATCAAACTTGTGGGGTTTGAAGAGAGTTAAGAATTTTTTTGAATTTCTAAGTGGTGGGTCCCATTTCTAGTCCTCGAGGATAGTCGAAGAGAAAACCTATGGCTAGATCCTAAGTAATAAGGAGAGAGATCAGACCTCACCAAAATTGAGGTCAACAACAGGGCTCTAGTGGAGTCTCGTATATATTTCCCATAGAGAAGCGAGGTAGGAGGTTCTTAGTCAAATTATAATATACTATTATGAAACTTTAAATTGGATGGTCGATATAAGTGGTGTTTTATCTAGCAACTACTCATAAATGCAGATGATTATATGTAAAGATAATAACTATTCCTAAATGCAAATATTACTTCTAAAGTTAACCTTTCTGGATGAGTTGGTTTGGTGAATTTTGAGATAATAAAATCTACTATTCTTATGTAGTGAATTGGATAATGAAAAAGAATAAGATGCATTAAATATTGTATGTGCCAAATAGGAGCAATCCTATTCTTTACCCATTTTTCAACGTATAAAGAATATTGGCTAATCCTAAGTTTAGTCCCCAAATCCGTGGTTAGGCTGGGAGGATACTGGCTCTCACTCCAAAGCTCTCACTTCCCTTCGCCTGAAGGCTAACTCTCGTTTTAGTTTCCAAACACTAGGACCGAATTGGGGATTTTAGTCTGTCACCCTAAAATCTCCAATTCTACGCCTATCAAAGTATATTTCCCTATTTATTTGCACTCAACCACGTGAACTTTACCATCCATGGAATTTAAATGTGGTTCCACTATGTTGAGAATTATACTGCCCTCTCGGATCATAGCGCAATTACAATGAATTTTAACACTGTAACAAGCTCTTATTGTAATGTAAATGAAGTGCAAGTAAAAACCATCACATCTATAATTAAAACAATTTCTAACATGCATCACAAAATCCTAAACATGAATCTTACTCATTACAAAAGAATAGTAAAAGGAAAATAATGACATAATCTTCTCATGGCACTATTTCCAAATAAGAAGAAAGAGTAAGAAAAAGACATCACAAAGAACGAAGAAAACACAACAGAAAATCTCATTTCAAATCAAATCCACAAAATAAGTGTTTACAAAATTATAAGATAATGAAGAACACAATAATTAGCTTTTTCCCCTTGAAAGAAAGAAAAAGATCTCTCCCACAAAGTCTCCCATTGATCCATGCAATGCTAGAACAAAATCTTACAAATTATCTCAAAATCCCCTCACCAATCTCTCCAAAAAGGTAGAAATCTACATTTCTACTTGTATTCTAAGATCTCTAAGCATTCTCCACAATTTTCCTAACATCCCTCTTTTACACACACCTTTTCTGACCCAAAATCATTCTTTTAAAGTGTAGGGACAAATTTCCCAAGAGGTGCTTGAAGAAACCTTCCAAAATGTGTCCAAATTCAACATATATGGCCAATAACAACTTCGAGCATGGTGGCGCTGTCTGGGCGCAACTTGACACATTATTCCATTGAGTTTCATGCTCTCGGGACACTGGCGCAGTCTGGCGCTGGATAGGGTACCGTCTGACACTGGATAGGGCATCGCTCGGCGCCCTACTATGCGCAGCTCCACCATTTTGCTTCTTTTGGCTCTGTTTCAGCTCGGATTCGCCCTATTTCAATTATTTTGTGTTCCTAACAGACGTACCCTACAAAATAAGCATAAAAAACCTTTCTTCAAAGTGTAATCTCATTAAAAAATATGCAATAAATGCAAAAGAGATTAAGCAAAGAAAAACTTATCAAAATGTGTCAGGCCAAAATTTGCGTTTTTGCTCGTTTTTACTTCAAATTGCATCATTTTTTCTTCTTTTTCTCTAAAAGTCATTTCTTGTAAAAAAACCAGAAAATATACAAAATACCTTCCTTTATAGTGCAATATCATCAAAAATAGGTATGAAATAGACAGTAAAAAGCTATCAAATTTTTCAGTGGATCAAGATCCCCTTGTCCTCAAGTTATTAAGTTATTACATAAAATAATGATCCACTGCAATGAACTTTCTTTCTAGAATACCATGATTTTGACTTAGATAAATACAGTAGTATAATTTTCAAGAAAGATTTTTGAATAATTCAAGTAAATTCTGCAGGTATAAGGCTATCTAGTCATCAAGTCTAAGAGTTCTAGCCTTCTATTCATTTTAAAAATGACTGTAGATTGTTCTATTAAGGCACTTAAAAGGATTACATGAAAAGAATTTTATGAGAACAGTACTAGTAAAGATGTTAATCCATACATATAAGTTCAGTAAAGTAATTAAGTTCTTCCCTTTAGGTAGATCCAAGTGAAGCCAATTTTTTATTAGGCATCTCCTTAAGCTTCTCCTCACTTTTTCTTTTCTTTTTCTTCTTTTTCTCTTTTCTTTCTTGTTTTTTCTTTTTTTATTTTTCTTCTGCTCTTTACATTTTTCAAGTGAGAATTACTATATCGGGATAGCCTTTAATAATTTTGAACTTCACCCTTCTCACCCTAAATTTGAAACTTACCACAATCATTTACCTTATAGGAATTTCTTTAACTTATTATTGATTCATCATAAAGTCTCAATCCTTTCCTTTCACATAAAGTTTAAGATTCTTAATATTTCAAACATACAATTTTTCTTACTTTGAATAATTCACTGTAGTCTTATTCATTTATAACAAATATCTTATCCTACAAAATTACTTTTCATTACCAAAAACTTTCATTCAAGTCCACTAAAGTACTTAAATAAAATCAAAATACAGTTATCTGAAATTGAGCTCTATCACAAGAAATCATGTTAATAATTTTGAAAATACTTTTAAATAAGAACAACTAATAGTTATTTCTTTCTCTCCCTAAACTTAAAATTTTGAAATATTTTGCAATTAATTCCATAAAATATAGTAGGAAGAAAAAGCAAAGGTTGAATCTACTTACTACTACAACATTCTATCAAATTCATATACATGCATAATCAGGAAAGAATGACTGTCGGAGAAAGTAAATATAGTTTAAAACATGCTTGCAATAAAATTACACTAAAAGGAAGTATTCTTACTTTAAAATTTTATTTTTATTCATACCTCCAAACTTAAGTTTTAACATATATTGCATTTAGTACAGAAAATATAAGTAGGAAGAAAATTAGTTTAAAAATTTTATATACCACAAATGTCTATCGAAAACATCTTCAATTATTCATCAGGACAGACCAATATGCAGCAAAAAGTAAATCTAAACTAATTATATCAGAATGAAACTTACTAAATAAAAGTTTAATTAGCATAGCAGGTATCAGCATGGAAATATAAAAATGTTCTTCAAGTCTTATATAAAATTGTAACACAAACACAAACACACATGATAAATGAGGTCAATTTATTCTTTAACTCGTCACATCTCACTACTTTACTTCCGAATTATAACGGAATCATTATACTAATAAATCACGTACTTTTTAAAATGATTTTATAGATTATAATCCCATAGAAAAGATTATCCCAGATATATTAACTTCCGGAAACCAATTTCAGCATCCTCTAATCCCCTTAATTAAGCACCTCTAACAGTTATAAATCGTAGTGTAAGATCATTCACTTCATCAAATAGGTTCATGACTCCTATCAAATGAAATCAAAGTCATAGAAAGGAAGTAACAAAATTAAGTTGGATATATCACTGTTCAAATTCATGATATCTCTTGTAAAACTCAATTCCGAGTAAGACATGAGTCATAGTGAACTCGTCAATCCAACTACTACAAGAGAACATACAAGTCTACCCATAATAAGAAGTTAAGGAATCACCTCACTCATGACACAAAAAGTTCAAATCAAACTACTAATAATCCAAACATTCACCAATAAAAATCAAACTTATCAATCCATAATGACACATAAAGATCAACTCAGTCCACTCTGAAGCAAACACAATACAACACTAACAATCATGACACTTAAGCATATTAAATCAAAGCACACTGATAATTATGGGTTACCTCCCATAAAGCATTTGGTTTAACGTTGTGAGCCTGACAAATAATTCCTCCTGGATCAAAATTCCTATTAAGTAATCCTCGATCAATCACACAATCTTTTTTAGATCCTTAGATTCCTACAAAATCCTCAAATTTTAATTTTTCATTCAGCACTTGCTTTTCAGATTGATTTATATCATTATTTCTCATATTTCTTTCTAGATCCAATATTCTTCTATTTATTTTCTGAATTTGCATATTAATATCATCCTTAAAATTTATAAGAATTGGATCTTTATAAGATAATTCAGGATCTCCCAAATTTTGGATCGAATTCTCTTTAGATAATTCAAATTCAGGATCAAAATATTCTATGTTACTCTTCTGTTTCAAGTTATCTTCCAATTCTTCCCCTTGGTAATTATTAAATGATGGAGGTGTTCTTTCTATATCTATCTTAGTTGAGGAAATAAGTTTTTCTAATTTCTTTGGAATTTCTTCCAATGATCTTTCAATATCCTTATCCTCTTTTCTCAACTCAAAGTTCTTTTGAAATATATCCTCAAATTCTCTTCCAAGCCTTAATTCAATAACATCATCTTGTTCATCATTCAATTCAAGTTTTTCTTTTGATTGAGTCAAATCTAAAGATATAATGACTGGTGATGTAGATGAATTCCCTAAATAGGTAGGCTTTAAAATTGTATGGGGTACATCCATCTTAAGTTCATGAGATTTTTCAACAGATGGAATTAAAAGTTCACTATTTTTTGTAACGTCCATCATTTCACACCTCTCTTGAACATACATACAGTTTTCTTTAAACAACATTATCAATTTATCATGAAAGTCCATTTCGATCTCATCTGTTAACTTACTCTCAAATTTTTTTTGGAAATGGACTTTACTTAAATAATCAATTTCATTCATCCAAAAACAAATCATCATCTTTTTCTCTCAGCTGAATCATTTTTGTTCTCTTTGGGTTTGATCTCAGTGTTGCTAGAAAGTGTTCATTGGGGTCTATTGCTAAGTGAATTAGCAATTTCTCTCAGTTGATTCTCTATGTTTCTAATCACAACATTTTGAATTTACAATTGGTTTCCCATTTGCAATACCACTTCTTCTATAGACATATTCTTATCCTTAAATTGTTGATCATTGTTACAGTTTGGTGGATATGAAGGTTTATAGCTTGTTTTCCCTTGATTATTCCAACTTCCGTTAGGATTAGCATGATTGTTTTCCCATTGTTGGTTTCCACTCTCAATAGTATGTTTCCAGTTAAAATTAGGATGGTTCTTCCAACTTAGGTTGTAAATGTTAGAATACGGTTATTTATGGTATCTAAAGTCTCATATAATAAATTAGAATCAATCATACGCCCTAATGAACTTTCCTCACTTACAGGAGTAAATTGAGACTAGTTTATTCCAAATTTGTCCAACTTCCTTGATATTGCAGCAATCTGAGATGCAAGAATTGCAATCACATCTGTATCATGAGCACTAGCTACTTTTTTAAGATTTACCCTTGCAGAGTGCCATTGAAATTCATTTGCAGTCATTTCTTCAATTAATGCATATGCTTCATCAAATGATTTTGACATTAATGAACCACCAGCAGCATCATCAATAATGAACCTAAGGGATCCTACTAACCCATTATAAAAAGTTTGAATGATTAACTAATCTGGCAGAGCATGATGTGGACACTTTCTTAGGAGTTCCATAAATCTTTCCTAGGATTCGTATATTGATTCCCCTTCATACTGACAAAATGAGATAATATCGTTTCTAAGTTTAGTAGTACTTGAAGATGGAAAATACTTAGCTAGGAATTTCTGAGTTAACTCCTCCCAAGTTTTAATAGAACTAGGTGATAATGAGTATAAGCACATCTTAGCCTTATCCCTTAGCGAGAAAGGAAAAAGTCTTAGCCTAAAAATATCGTCTAACATGCCGTTATAACAAAATGAAGCACAAAGTTCTAGAAAACTAGATAAGTGTATATAGGGATCTTCCGAAGGAATTCCCCCAAACTTGTTGTTCTACACAAGTTGGATAATAGCTAGATTTAGTTCAAACGAGTCAGCTTCTATGACACGGTTTTGTATACTTGACTGAATTACATCTATCGTAGGATTTACATAATACCTCAATGATTTATGATGATATTCCAAGTTACGATTTTGAATGTCTTCAATTTCCAATTCTAGTTTTTCAAATCCTTTCTGTTTTTTTTTTATTTTCTTCCATTTTTCTAACTCGGGACCATAAGACACAAGTCCTACAGATCCTTTATTTTTCATACATAACACAACAAACAATACATTAACAATAAAACAAATAAAATGAAAAATATATTCAACACAACAAAACATTTTCACAAACACATTATTTTTCACACAAACAGTTTTTTCACAACACTTTTTCATACTAAAAACACTTTTCATACAAAAATAATTTTGCGACACTAAAGTTTTCCAATTCTAAGCTTAATTACTTCAACTAAAATTTCTCCTAAAATTCTTACTGATGCTTCTCCGGCAACGACACCAAAAAAGTTGATGCTACTTTTTTATATGCAAGAATTTATGAAACCAGATTTATATATTTATAATGATTTTGTAAAGTCACAATTTCAAACGCAAGTATACATATCGCTCTAGTATTATAGGGCTCTAGTGGAGTCCCGTTTATCGATCCCACAGGGAAGCGAGGTAGGAGGTTCTTGGTCAAATTCTAGTATACTATTATAAGACTATAGATTAGAGGGTCGATATAAGTGATGTTTTATCTAGAAACTACTCCTAAATGCATATGATTATATGTAAGGATAATAATTATTCTAAAATGCAAATATTACTTCTAAAGATAACCTTTATAGGTGAGTTGGTTTGGTGAATTTTGAGATAATAAAATCTACTATTCTTACGTAGTGAGTTAGATATTATAAAGGAATGAGATGCATTAAGTATTATATGTGCCAAATAGGAGAAATCCTATTCTTTACCCATTTTCAGCGTATAAAAAACATTGACTAATCTTAAGTTTAGTCCCCAAATCCGTGGTTAAGCTAGGCGGATACTGCCTCTCACTCTAGAGCTCTCACTTCCCTTTGCCTGAAGGCTAACTCTCGCTTTTGTTTCCAAACACTAGGACTGAATTGGGGATTTTAGTTTGTCACCCTAAAATCTCCAATTTTATGTCCATCAAAGTATATTTACCTATTTATTTGTGCTCAAAATTCATGAATTTCACCATCCATAGAATTTTAATATGGTTCCACTTTGTTGAGAATTACACCTCCCTCTTGGATCATAGCGCAATTACAATAAATTTTAGCACTACAATGAGCTCTTATTGTAATGTAAATGAAGTGCAAGTGAAAACCATCACATCTATAATTAAAACATTTTCTAACATGCATCACAAAATCCTAAACTTGAATCCTACTCATTGCAAAAGAAAAGCAAAAGGAAAATAATGACATAATCTTCTCGTGACACTATTTCCAAATAAGAAGAAAGAGTAAAAGAAAGACATCACAAAGCATGAAGAAAACACAACGGAAAATCTCATTTCAAAGTAAATCCACAAAATAAGTGTTTACAAAATCATAAGATAATGAAGAACACAAAACTTAGTTTTTTCCTCTTGAAAGAAAGAAGAAAATCTCTCCCATAAAGTCTCCCACTAATCCATGCAATACAAGAACAAACCCTTACAAATTCTCTCAAAATCCCCTCATCAATCTCTCCAAAAAGATAGAAATATACATTTATACTCCTATTCAAAGATCTCTAAGAATTCTCCATTTTTTTCCTAACATTCCCCTTTTACACACACCTTTTCTGATTTAAAATTGTTCTTTTAAAGTGTAAGGATGAATTTCCCAAGAGGTGCTTGAAGAAACCTTCCAAAAAGCGTCCAGATAAGACATATATGGCTAATAAGTGCTTCTAGCGCGGTCCAACACTATCTTGGTGTCGTTCGGTGCATTATTCCATTGAATTTTCGTGCTCTCGGGACACTGCCACTGGATAAGGCGCCGTTCGGCGCCCTATTTTGCGCAGCTCCACCGTTTTACTTCCTTTGGTACCGTTTCAGCTCCGATTCGCTTCATTTCAGTTATGTTGTGTTCCGAACAGATAGCCCTACAAAATAAGCATAAAAAAAAACTTTCTTTAAAGTATAATCTCAATCAAAAATATGCAGAATTGTAAAAGAGATTAAGCAAAGAAAGACTTATCAAAATGTGTCAGGCCAAAATTTGCGTTTTGCTCATTTTTGCTCCAAATTGCATCAATTTTGCTTTCTTTTTCTTCAAAAGCCATTTCTTGTACAAAAAACCCGAAAACATACAAAATATCTTCCTTTATAGTGCAATATCATCAAAAATAGGTATAAAATTAAAAGTAAAAAGCTATCAAATTTTCAGTGGATCAGCCTCCGCCCAGGACCCTTCTACTCATCACTGATGCTGGAGACAGTTCATTTTTATGGTGATCTTGTTAGTCATGTTGAGACCCAGATCACCGTAGATGAGGCCATCACCGCACTTAAGGAACAATTTGAGAAATCTAGAGACAATAATCAATCTTCACAATGAAGAAAGTTCGAACAACCGAAGAATCATGAATCCCTTCTCCGACTTGCGAGCCAATGAACTGAATATCGACCCAAGAAAGAGCATACACCACTCAACACGTCGCATGCAAACATCTTGATGACCATTAAAGATGAGAAAAATATTAAGTGTCCTCACACTAACTCGAGGAATCAAAATAATATTGTCATTTTCATATAATTTGTGGCTACATCACTGAAGCATATAAGCAGCTTAGGGAAGAGATTTAAATGTTTATTCA
Source organism: Papilionanthe hookeriana x Papilionanthe teres (assembly GCA_022702705.1). Taxonomy (NCBI): domain Eukaryota; kingdom Viridiplantae; phylum Streptophyta; class Magnoliopsida; order Asparagales; family Orchidaceae; genus Papilionanthe; species Papilionanthe hookeriana x Papilionanthe teres. The sequence continues at coordinate 31,820,271 of CM040431.1, forward strand.
ACAAGGATATCTTGATTGAAATATACAAAATAAGCTAGCCGGTATCGATAATGCTCTTACTGGGTGTAGCAAACTCAAAGGCAACAACATGGGGGTCACCCAATCACGGGCGAAATTCAGACAATTGTGAGAGGCCCATTGCTAGCTGATCAAGTTCTTACCACTACACCTGGTGAACCAACATAGATGAAATTGAGCCTTGAACCTATCACTTTTAATGATTCTGATTTAGAAGGAGTCTGAGTACCCCACCAAGACCCTCTTGTCATCAACACAAGAATTGGTGAACCCTTGTACAATTTAAAAAGGATTTTGATCGATAATGGGAGTTTTATTGATGTTTTGTTCTAGTCAACTTTCCTCAATTTGGTACTGATAAGAGAAAAACTTCAACATGCATCTGAGCCATTATAAGGTTCTGATAATCGACTAGTAAGGGTCGAGGGAATAATAAATCTCCCTATGTGCATGGGAGATTTTCCTCGACAGATAACTCTCTTAGTCAAGTTCATCGTTGTCAAGTCAGAATCAGCATACAGTGTCATCTTTAGGAGACCTCTGCAATCCATCTTTAACATCTTGACTTCTGTCCTACACTTAAAGCTCAAGTTTCCAACCCCAACAGTAATCGATGTCGTACAAGGAGATCAACAGATAGCATAATCATGCTATCTTAGGCAAGCTCAGCCACGCCCATCAATGACACTTAGCATTAAAAACTTTTATCTTCGAGATGAAGATGTATCTCAACGAGCTTCTCCTAGGGAAGATTTGGTTCATGTCTCTCTCTAATGAATACGCATCGAGAACAGTGCAGCTTAGTTCTTTTTTTCTCCAATGAGCAAAGGTCAGAATAAGTTAAACTCTTCCAAAAGAACCAAGACATTTTACATGGACTCTAGCTAACATGCATGGAGTTGTCCCTGAAATAAGCATGCACTCCTTAAAGATAGATCCAAACTTCAAACCGGTCATCCAAAAGAAGCACAATTTTGCCTTAGATCGCTTACAAGCAATTGAACATTAAGTCAATAAGGTTCTCGAAGCAAAATTTCGTACGGGAAGTGCACCACACTACTTGGTTGGCCAATGTCATCATGGTGAAAAAGGCTAACAGTTAATGAAGAATGAGTGTTGATTATACATGCCTCAATAAAGCTTGTTCAAATGATAGTTTTACCCTCCAATGCATTGATCAACTCATCGATGCAACATCTGGGCATCAAATTCTCAGCTATATGGATGCATATTCTGGGTACAATCAAATAAGAATGAATCCAGTAGACGAGGAGGCCACCTCTTTTCAAACAGATAAGGACTTATACTATTATCATGTTATGTCATTCATATTAAAAAAATATGGGTGCAACATATCAATGTCTCATGAACAAGCTCTTCAGAAACCTTCTCGGACATACAATGGAGATATACGTTGATGGCATGTTAGTAAAAAATCTTGGAAGCATCCCAACACTTTTCTTATCTAGAGGAGTGTTTCCAACTCCTTTATTGACACGATTTACAACTTAACCCAGCTAAATGCGCTTTTCGGAGTCACATTAAAGAAATTTTTGGGATTCATGGTTACCCATCATGAAATTAAAGCAAACCCAAAAAAAATTAAGGCATTAAGAGAGATGGTGACTCTAAGAAACATCAAGGAGGTGTAACGCTTGAATGGTCGTATAGCCGCCCTATCTTGATTCCTAGCTCGTTCTGGGGATAAGTATCTTCTGTTCTTCAAGATACTTAGGGGCACTAGAAACACTGGTTTTCAATGGGCAAATGACTGTCAGATCGCTTTAGAACAACTTAAGGCATATCTGGCTTCACCGCCCCTTCCTTCAAAACACGTCTAAGGGGAGATGTTATATATCGACTTAGCTATTTTAACTCATGAAATAAGCTTTGTCCTTGTCAGAATGAAATATTCAGTCAAGAAACGAGTATATTATCAGTAAGATTCTTACCGATACAGAAAGTTGTTATCCAATAGCGGATAAAACTGCGTTAGCCCTGGTATTCTTAGCAAGGAGACTTCGCCCGTACATCCAGGCTCACACTATCAGCATCTACACACAACTCCCTTTGAAGGCTATCTTACAAAATCCAGAAGCATTAAGAAGATTAGTAAAATTGTCATTAGAATTGGGAGAATTCGACATTCATTACCTACCCCGACCAAGCATTAAATCACAGGTGTTGATTGATTTTGTGGTGGAATGTACAATGCCTATCTCTGTTGAACCGCCTTTTTCTCCTCCACAGTCACCCCGGTGGACACTATACATATAAGGAACATCTGAAAGCTCAGGAGCTGGTGCAGGAATATTACTCATCTACCCAAAGCAAGAAATCTTAGAGTACAGACTTCGCTTGAAATTTCCAGCCACCAATAATGTTGTCGAATATGAAGAACTTGTCGCTAGATTAAAACTTTTCATCGAATGTAAAGTACGAAACATGATTATTTACACTGATTCTCAACTCATTGCATCCCAAGTAGAAAGAGAATTTGACTCTCACAACTCACAACTAGTGTAGTATCTCAGTCTAGTAAAAACACTTCTCGCATGAATTGAAACATTTTAGCTCATTCACATACTTCGGGAGCATAACACCCAAGCTGATTCCCTCTCCAAGCTTGCAATATCGAAAACTGGAGATCTCTATAAAAGAAGGTGTATCGAGGAGATACATTTTCCTAGCATCCAAGGCATATGGGTGATATTGTCTATGTACAATCCAAGGGAGCCATCTCAGATGGATCTCATCATCTCCTTCCTTCAAGACGAAACATTGCCAAATGATTCTACTAAATCAATTCATCTCCGATGCATGGCTGCAAACTTCATCCTTATTGGGATATGTGGGGAGCATCTTAGAGGCAGGGCTTAAGTGTCTTCCTCCATCTGAAGCTGATTACGCTCTACGAGAGGTTCATTCTAGGATATGTGGGGAGCATCTTGGAGACAGGGCTATTGCTCTAAAAATAATAAGACAAGACTTCTATTGGCTAAGTATTAAGCAAGATGCATTAGAGTTTGTGCAAAAATGCCAGAGTTTCCAATTACACTCTAATGTTACGCATGCACCGCCAGTAGAACTCACGTCATTTCTAAGTCCTTGGCCTTTCGCCCAATGAGGGGTAGATATCATAGGGCTGTTTTTGATAGCCATTGAACAACAAAAATTTATCATCTAAGTTGTCGAATACTTCACCAAATGGGTAGAAGCAGAGCCGTTTGCTAAGATCACTGAAGTAAATGTCAAACTATTTCGAAAAACATCATATGTCACTTTAGGCGTCCCGCAAAGATTATCACTGATAATAAGACTCAATTCACTAGAATGTTCTTCACATCATTCTGCAAAGATCTTCACATTCAATTGGTTTATATTGTTGTTGTGCATCCCCAAACAAATGGATAGACAGAGGTAAAAAATCAGACGGTGCTCATCTTGAGAAGGCTAAAGAGTAGTGGGTAGAAGAGCTGCACAATGTCCTCTGGGCCTATTGCATCACCGCACGAACTCCAACTGGAGAAAATCCATATAACTTGTGTTTCAGCACTGAGGCTGACATCCCTGTCGATTTCAGAGTTCCAAACCCATGAGTTAAAACTTTCAACTTAAAAAGTAGCAAAGAAAAGCTCTGGCAATAGTTCGATCTTCTCCCAGAAATACGTGATGTGGCCTACCTTAAAGATGTTTCCTATAGCCAAAGAGTTGGAGTCACGCCTCAACCAGTCTCCATCGGTGACCTGGTCTTACGTAGTTTCGAAGCCGCTGGTCATGGTCCCCAATGCAACAAATTATCCCTTTCCTGGAAAGACCCATATATTGTGGCTATCATGATTAAGCCTGAAACTGCCCCGGACTTATAATGTCAACAATCTTCGAAAATACTACCAGTAACACTTCAGTCATATCATCTATGTCATATTGCATACAAAGTCAATGTATCTGAGACTTATTAAATATTATTTACTTGCTTTCTTCCACAATAAAAATATCTTTAGAAACTGAAATGGCTCATTCGTGAGTCACTTTATCCTCTCGAACCGAGAAATACACAACTTCGGTTATATCTTAGTCAGAGCACGATCGATCCTAGGGGGATTTAATCTGACCTTTTCCATATGGGTTAGCATCATTGAGTTTTTACTCTGATAAACAACTTTGAATAGGTTAATAGTCCTCGGTGGACTACAACTAATCCCTTCCACATAGGTTCATAAGAAAACAATGCTCCCGCAATCAACCTCGGATGGGTTAATAAATCCACAGTGGACTTTCGTTGGCTCCTCTCATATAGGTTAACATCATCGAGTAATACTTTGATGCGTAGCCTCAGCCAAGTCAAAGGACGCTGGCGATTTATCCCCACGGTAACTTTCTCACATACTAGAACTTCTAAGATATTTTGTATCCACTGTGGAGTGAAATAAAAACATGTTTCAACATTATCATAAAAAAATAAATCAAAAGAAAGAGAAGATACCCGGGTGGGGCAAATAGCTAACAGAATACAAAAGTAAACAAGATGATCCACGTTCATCATTCATAAGACATAATAACAATATTTGTGAAGTTCAAACAATATAATAAAATCAAACATACTATAAGCATAAAATGAGGAGTATAACACTAATCAACGTCAAT